>APFE031256304.1:0-11575 GCA_000404065.3 Pinus taeda | reverse complement strand
CTTCCAACAAAAGCCTCATCAATATCATAAAGAAATTGCTGGAGGAAAACAAAAAGAACTGGCATAGGAAGCTCACAAATGCTCTGTGGGAAGACAGAATTTCCACCAAGAAATCCATTGGGATGAGCCCTTATGAATTAGTATACGGCATGGAAGCCAAATTTCCTTCATCTTTGGGCATTCCTACTATTAAACTATTGCAGGAGATTCAGGCTAAACCAAATGACATGCAGAGAAGACTTAATCAAACCATTCATCTTCAGCAAACAAGAGAGCAGGTCTCCGACAGAGCTCAAATGCTGCGAGAAAGACTCAAAAGGATGTTTGATAAGAAAACCAAAGCAGAAGATTTTTGGGTGGGCAACAAAGTTCTAAGATGGGATTCACGAAGAGAGGACAAGGGTAAACATGCAAAATTCGATTTTCTGTGGAAAGGTCCATACATTATCAGCATTGTGCAAGGCAATAATACCTATTTTCTCAGATCTCCAGATGGCAGCATAGCTGAAGAAGGCCCTGTCAATGGCTGAATGCTAAAGCACTACAATGATCCTTTTTGATAAAAAAGAACAGGCGGTGTTATTTACTGTATATAGAATGTTTGTATATATCAGCACTTTGATTTTATATTTGTAAGAGTCCATAATATTAAAGCATGCAAAAGAAAGCAGGCGGTGCTACAAAATTTACCAGCAAGTCAGTTAAAGAAAAGTGCTGTTAGCGGTCCAAAAACTCAACACAATTCAACAGTCAGCACTAGAAAGTTTCAAAGCACAACAATAACAGAAGAATCAAGACAATCTGACCTGTTGTTCTTGGCTTCTCACAAGGAAAAGCCATCCCCAAGTGGAGCCACTGTTAGGCTCCTGCTGTAGCAGGTTACTCATATTTCATGATTGACATTTTTACAAACCAAATATGTCATTCTTTGCATGCTGCAATGCTCCATATTTGCTAAATAGTCACCAAGGAAAGAAGGCTACTCAAAGTCCATCTTTTGCAGGCTAATTTTGAAGATTTACTCCATTTTTGTACAAGACTCAGTTAAAGGGAGGTCCAAACAGCCTAATCTTGGTCTCCCTAGGTTTCAATTTCCTGTTTTAGAATATAGAGAATGAAAATCTGTCCAAACAGCTTAATCTTGGCAGATTCTTAGATAGCTAGAGAATCAAAGGAGCCCAACTACTTAATCTGGGTCCTTGGAAGAAATAAGGGTAGTTTGTAGATAGGAAAGCATAAGAAATAAAAAATTGAAATGTTGGGTCTGCAAGTCTAAGTGCACCGGAACCAAAAAGAAGAAAAAATGTTAGTTAAGTAGGCTGGGTAGGTAGTTTTGAGGTTGCAGAATCTTGATGTCTGTTCATTACCATGTTTCAAAAGTATCATCTATACTCAGGTAACGGTCATCAAGTATTTTTCATATGAAGGAGCTCAAACCAGGCATAACTAACTTCCCTTTCTTCCTCTTCCCCTAATCATTCACTAACTTCCCAAAAAGAGGTCAAGATTTGCTTGACATCTCTTAAGTTTCATCATTTTCCATGTCATTTGGCCTTGGTGAAGATCTGCTTCACTCAAGGAGGATCTATACTTTCTCTACACAGCTCTATCTCCCCTCTAAAGCCTAACATCTCTGCAACTTAGCGCTTTCTTGTCATCTCCATATTAACCACTGACGTTATTATTTAACTCCCTATATTTTCCCCCATCCCCCTACTAAAACTATGAAGTTAATCCCCTTATGTAAATATCCCCTCCCCCTGGTTGAAAATAACCATAAGTACCCCCGGGAATTGCTCAGTTTATCTGAAACTTAGCAAGAACCCTCATGCTTCCCCTTCAAACCATCTTCTAATGCAATAGACTCCTTCCAAAGTATAAAATCCCTTTTTAGGTTATCGGACCCCTTCTGAGGCCTCAAATACTCTTCAAACACACATAATCACTCCTTCCAATCGCAATAAACCCTTGCCGATTTCCGTAACATTCTTCAGATCCTAGTGAGCCATCTCGCATCGCCATATCGCAATAATTTTACCCCAAAGGTGTGCCCCGTTCCTTGTTTCCCGATGCGATATCGCGATATCGACGATCGGCAGTCGCAAGCATCGCATTTTCAAAATGAATACCTTCTCGTTCTCTGCCGATGCGATATTGCGATTGCATCGGAAGAAGTTTATCACGTCGCAGTAACATCTGAGTCACCCTGCCATGTCATCTAGCTGACATCATTCGTCGTACAGCTGACGTCAGCAGCCAAAGGAAAGGAAAAACGCGCAAGCGCGAAAGTCGAGCTTCGGAGCTCCGGAGCAAGAAACGGAGGCAGTTTTCGATGCGCGATTAGCGCGAAGAACTAATCGTGCATCACTACGGGAAATAGGCCATATTGGGGAATCGTTAGGGAATATTTTGATTCCTTGACCCGTTTTGCATCGAAAAGGCTCGAAAAAGGCCCGATTTTGCCAAATTAAACCGATTGGAAGACACGAAGAGACCAGAGACAGAGATTAAAGAGTATCAGATCAAATTTGCAGAGAGAAAGCATGTCAAAGAGTATCAGTAAGTGGCGGAGACCATCAATGTAGCGGCAAAGAGTATTAGCGAAGATCTTAATAGCAGCCCAAAGCAGGAGAAAATTAAATACCTTCCAGCAAAGTCAAGAAAAAGGGCAAGGCCACCCAAAACTCTCAAATCACGGTTGTTGCACATTTAACTCACACCAGAACAGAGCTGCAACTCCCAAAGCATAGTTATTCCAGTAATACTGCATCAAGCCTCCAAGGGTCACATTGCACTCTTTTTGATCGAGCTACCTCTGACACAGTTCGATAGATATTTACCTGCATTTAATTTTGGCACAATTTTAGGTTTAGAAAGCTCCTTTTGAACACCTATTTTAGGTCAATTGTAATAAATAGTATGAGATATTTGCACTATAAAGGGCCCTCAATATTGTATTAAGGGTGGTTGGTTGGTGGTTAGTTGATCAATAGTTTGATCTTTGTTATTCTTATTTTTCTCTCAAGCAAAGACTCACGTTGTAACTGTGATGCTTTCTATAATCAAAGACTGTTGAAAGCATGGATTTTGAAACTATCTGTTGTGTTTAAATTGGCCAAGGAGTGACTGTGGAATTCTTGTGCCTCTACATGGTTCAATAAGTGTTTCTTAACTCTGTTAGTTTTTCATGTTTGTTTTATCATCATTCCGCCATCTAAATTGCAGAAAAGAAGAATAGTTTAGGATTTGCTTAGCTGCACCTTAGGCTCAATTTCTGCAATTGTTCATGTTTTCATCAAGAATATTTATGAACATGCGTACTTAAATGATCTTGTTTACGTTGTTTCTTTCACATATGAATGATAGTTTAGGAATTCTCAACTGCTCCTAGACAACCATTCGTTCACCTCTCCTCCCTGTCAGTTTTTGATGAAGGATTCTTAATTACCTTTCATTCCTGACTATCATTCCATCCTTAAAGCAAATTCATAATTGTCTCATGTGTGGTTATCCTGCTCCACAATCCTCTTGTGACCAAGAAAACGCAACAACAAGTTATAATCCATGACTCCATGCCCAATGGTTTGAAACTTATCACACTTTACCTTGCCTCTCTGTTTGGAATTATCTTCCATACATGCACCTTCCATCCAAACAAAACAATATAACCCCTGAACACAACAGCTAGCCTAAAATCATCATCATCAAAGTTAAATCATTAAGAGAGAGCCCTCTCTGATTGCAGGTGGGCTAGAACCTGCAGCCCAAAGATTGGTTTGTGGTTACCTCGACCGTATCCCTACAGGAGCCTAGGGACAACCTGAGTGATAACATAATGGCGACTCCACTGGGGAACTCCTCATATAATCTCACTAAACCAGTCTGCAGCCCCACAGAGGAAGAAACCGACCTTTCAAAGTTTCGGTCGACCTGTGTTTTTAGAAAAAGTTCCCAAAAAATAAAGTAGAAGCTGGCTCCTGAGAAGCAAACGTGTAATACACGATCAAATCCTGATCCAAGAAGCCCAGCTGTTTTTGAAAATTCGAATTTAATTCCTAAGATCATTAGAAAACAAAAGCAAAAAGAAGACCAAACTGCTGCGAGTCCTGAAACAATTCAGCCAAGCAGTGTTCCAACCCCTGTCAAAGTTTTATTCCGGTCAACCCCAAGTTCCCCTGGTTCATCACCTCCTTCTCCAAGTAGCTCTTCTACACCTCCATCCTATACTCCTACTACCACTACTACTCCTTCTACCCCGGTTGTTCCTGTTATCCCCGCTGCCCTAGATTTTCCGCTTATCCCCATCATCATGGCTAGATATGCGCCCTTATAGTTGCCTGCTAATCCCGGGGCTATGCCTCAGGACTACCAGACAAAAATCACCTATTTTGATGGCACAAACTCCTGCACCGCCCTACAACATACAAAGAAAATGCAGGATTATTTTGAGAGTTATGAAATTGATGATGACAGTGTAAGAATGAACATTTTTGTCCAAAGTTTGACCGGTGATGTCAGAACCTGGTTTAGGGAACTTACACACAATTCCATATTAAACCCTGAAGCCTTATATCAGGCATTTATTAATAGATGGGAGAAAAAGAAAGGCCCCCTGCACATACTATCTAAGTATGATACTATCAAAAGAGGACCTCAGGAAATAGTTTTGGATTACTGTGCAAGGTTTAATAATGTTTATAGTGCAATACCACAAAATTTGAGACCTCCACGTGATCTCGCTTTGTATAAATTCCCTGATGGCTTTGATGCTGATATGGCATATCAGTTAAGGGAAAGAGCCCCAAAAATCCTTGCAGAAATGCAAGATGTTGCTGTTAGTGTGGAGGAAAATCTAATTGCTAAAAGAAACAGAGCTAGAACTGAGAGAAGAACCCTCAGCCTTCGATCAGGAGCTAGATGCTCTCATCAGTGGCATCCACAGGCTGGGAGACAGAGTAGACAATGTTGAGAGGAAAACTTCATGGGAAGGTCAATAGCCCAATGCCATAAGGAACCCGAACTTCAGAAAAACTCAAAACACAAACGCTAGAAGGGCCAGTCCCTACCACGATATTAGGCCGCCTTTCCAAGAAAACTATGCGAAGGCATCTACATCCACTGAGCCCACAGATGGGACTCATATGAACTTGATAGATTCAGAAAATGAACAACAAATCTTTCTTACTGAAGAAGACCGACTATACCTTGATGCAAAACAATTTCACACCAAGTCGGGTGAGTCCTTCGATTTTAAACAAGGCTATGATACTGCTGTGTACGAGGTACACAAACAATACAAATTAAGAGCAAGGACCATTGATGTTCCCCCATCTAGCAGAACAAAAGATAGTAAACAGCTCAACAAAATTAAAGAGAATATCACCATAAATCAACCAGCTAACAACTATGTCCCAAACCCCCATCAGGTAACTGTGGAGGATGTAACAAACACACACTTTCCTATTGATCGGCCTCTACCTCCCTCCTCCCCAAAAGAAAATCTGAATAGCACTCCTAACAATCTTCCCAAAATAGAAATACCACAAACTATCATACATCATGACATTGACATTCCAAAAGAAAACATAGAGAGTATCCCTGAAAAAGAGAAATTTGCCACTATCAACGCCAAGAACTCATTGGAAAAACCATTCAGTTTAAAAGCAGAGATTGGAAAACTCAAGATATCCACTCCCCTCTCAGAACTTGCCAAACATGATGTATATAGGCAACAAATTCAAAGGTCACTTCAACTACCAGAGGTAAGGGATGATGTGAATGTTTTAGACGATACCCCGGAGCTGTTGTTTGGTCCAGAAGTTAACGGAAAAACAACATATGGACCCATTCTACCTTTTTATGTCAGTCTGCACATACATGACAAAATGCTGCATAATGCTATGTTTAACTCAGGTGCCTCACATAACCTTATGCCCAAAGCTGTAATGGAAAGGTTGAATCTTGATATCACAAGACCGTATAAAGATCTGTATTCCTTTGACTCAGGTCAAGTCAAATGTTTAGGCTTGATCAAAGATCTTTGTGTCTCTCTAGTCCAATTCCCCAACAAAACAATCTTAATGGACGTAGTAGTTGCTGACATTCCCACAAAGTATGGCATGCTCCTATCCAGATCGTGGGGAGAAAAATTGCAAGGATCCCTTCAATTCGACCTCTCTTATGCCACTATATCTGTCTTTGGGAAACCAAAGAGACTATACAGAGAAACGTTAATGAAGTATGTGGTAAGCAGTGAAGAAAAGCCCCAAAATTTTCCAATATACTCAATCCATTCCGATATGGATTCTTTTATTTTATTTAATGATAACACCAGCCCTCCAACTGATGATAAGCCATTATCTTTGGAGCAAGGAACATACATAAATGAGGAATCGGTTGCCAATACCCATGAAATTGTCTCAACAGCCAAGGCAACCAACAAACAGCAAGAAGAACTTCCTAAAACAGAAATTGTAAGTCTTCCCGATCCTCAAAAAACTGAAACTCTCGATACAAACCTCAAACAAGAAAGCACATGGTATTTAGAGTTTGATGGTTCTGTAAACAAGCTAGGAGCAGGGGCAGGAGTATGGATTTACAATACACAAGATAATCACACAGAAGGCCATGCCTATAGACTCAATTTCAAATGTACAAACAACATGGTAGAGTATGAAGCTTTTCTCTTAGGCCTTAAACTACTCAAAGTCCTAAGAGCTACAAGAGTGTCCATCCTAGGTGACTCCAACTTGATTATACAACAAATGAAAGGTAACTTTGTCGCTAATGATAGCAGAATGAGAGCTTACAGAGCTGTTGCCACTGAATTACTCAATGTCTTCAGTGAATTCAAGCTCACCAAAATTTCGAGAGATCATAATATTCACGCTCACAGCCTAGCAACTTTTGCTAGCACATGCAAGCTTCCCTTTGAACCAAATCACCATTTTACCACTGAAATAAAACACAGACCTTCGATCCCTAACAATGTTAAGGATTGGTAGGTATTTCAAAATGATGCCCAGATTATCAATTTCATCACTCTAGAGGGCGAATTCTCCATCACAAACATTGACATGGATGCCATGAACGATTCCCAACATCTAACAGAAAAAAATCAGCAGATTCCAACAGCTGTGACAGCTAAACAAATCCTTAACCCAACTGTGTTTAACAGCAAAAACATAAAGCAGTTGAAACTAATCTATTTAGAGGAAACAACCAAAACAAAGGATGAGTTTATTGATCTAAAAAGTAATTTTCTACCTGCCGTCCTTACTCCATTAGAAGACATGTTTGATGACAATGATGTGCCCAAAAAGCCAAAAATGGAGGCTCTGAATGCTGCCATAGAAGAAAACAACATAGGAACAATAGAGCAGCCTGGAATGATTGAGTTGTCCAAAAATCTACCCCCTGATCAAAAACCGAAATACGTGGATTTGTTCAAAGAATTCCAAGATGTATTTGCCTGGAGTTATGAGCACTTAAAGTCCTATGACACCTCAGTGATCCAACATACCATTCCCTTAAAACCAAATCAAAAATTGTTCAAACAGAAACTTAGAAGAATCAAACCCATGCTTCTTCCCTTGATTGAAAAAGAAATAAAGAAAATGTTTGAAGTAGGTATCATTGCACCCATCAGATTCTCTGAATGGGTATCCAATTTAGTTCCCACTAGGAAAAAAACAGGAGAGATAAGACTGTGTGTAGACTTGAGAAATTTAAACCAAGCCTCTCTAAAAGACCACTACTCGTTGCCCAAAATGGACCATATCTTGCAAAGAGTAGTGGGTTCCTCTAGAATTATTTTACTAGATGGATTTTCAGGATTTAATCAAATACTTGTTCACCTGGATGACCAGGACAAGACAGCCTTTACCACACCGTGGGGAACATTTAAGTATGTTAAAGTGCCTTTCGGACTGAAAAACGCTGGTGCTATCTTTCAAAGGGCAATGGATATTGAATTTTTCCAAGGAGATACATAATTTCCTCGTAGTTTACCTTGATGACCTGACCCCATTCTCCAAATCTGACCAAGAGCACCTTAAGCACTTAAGGAAAATTTTCATGACATGTAGGAAATATGGCATTTCCTTAAATCCTAAGAAGTCCCTGTTTGAAATCGAGGAAGGCAAGCTTCTAGGCCATATCATATCAAAAGACGGAATTAGAATTGACCCTGAAAGAATTCAAGCTATCCTTCAAATCCCCTATCCAAGAAACATAAAAGAACTGCAAGCATTCCTTACGCAGATCAATTTCCTAAGGAGATTTATCCCAAACCTAGCCGTGCTAATAAGGCTATTGAGGAACATGTTGAAGAAGGATGCCAAGGTAAAATGTTCTCTTGAAACCA
This sequence comes from Pinus taeda, assembly GCA_000404065.3. NCBI lineage: Eukaryota > Viridiplantae > Streptophyta > Pinopsida > Pinales > Pinaceae > Pinus > Pinus taeda. The sequence goes on along the minus strand of APFE031256304.1, from coordinate 3,210 downwards.
AGCAGGCCTTTGAGAGTATAAAAACTGCCTTAACTCAAACGCCTGTCCTCACCAGTCCTCAATTCGACAGAGACTTTATCATTTTTTCCTTTGCATCTGAACACTATTTAGCTGTTGTCCTTCTGCAAAAAGATGATCAAGGTAATTAAAAGCCATTTTCTTTCTTCAGCCGAGCTTTGAGAGATGCACCCTTGAAATATCAGATTATGGAAAAGCAGGCTTATGCCCTGGTCAAAGCCATCAAAGATCTCAGAATTTACATCTTATACTCCCACGTGATTGCCTACGTCCCTAACGCTATTGTAAAGGATATATTAACTCAAGAGGGACTAGAAGGAAAAATAGGCAAGTGGATTGCCAGCATCCTTGAATACGACATTGAGATAAAACCCACCAAGCTAATAAAAGGACAAGGTTTAGCCAAACTAATGCCCGAAACAAACTTCCAAGCCTTAGACATTAATCAATTGGACAATGAACTGGAGCTGGCGACTCCACAGATCAGTGAAACCTTCCTACAATCTCCTTGGTATGCTGATAATTGTTTTGTATTGTTAAACATGTGTGCTCCCCCAGGATTGTCAAGAACCAATAAAATATTTTTAAGGATGAAATCATCAAAATTTTGTGTCATAGATGGTGCTTTGTTTTGGAAAAATCATGAAGGTATTCTGCTTAACTGTTTGACTATGAATGAAACTAACAACATCATGAAACAATTCCATGCAAGGGACTATGGAGGACACTCATACTGGAAATCCACTACTGACAAGATTTTAAGGGATAGTTATTATTGGCCCTCTCTTTTTGCAGATGTCAAGCAGTTTGCTGTCTCATGTCACAAATGCCAAATCTTTGAAGGAAAAAGAAAATTACTGCCCTTGCCCCTTAAGCCCATTTCAACCGAGAAACCTTTACAACAATGGGGTCTCGACTTCATTGGAGAAATTCATCCCTCTTCCTCAGGCCAACAAAAGTGGATTTTAACAGCCACAGATTATTTCACCAAGTGGATTGAAGCCATTCCATGTAGACAAGCCAACGACTCCACCACTATCCAATTCCTTGAGAGCAATATCCTTTCTAGATTCAGCTGCCCTGAGAAAATCATCACTGACAACACTGCTGCTTTCAAATCCAAAAAGATGATCAACTTCTGCCATAAATACCACATTACCCTAGGCCACTCCACAGCTTACTACCCTCAAGGTAATGGCTTGGCCGAATCTTCCGACAAAAGCCTCATCAATATCATAAAGAAATTGTTGGAGGAAAAGAAAAAGAACTGTCATTGGAAGCTCACAAATGCTCTGTGGGAAGACAGACTTTCCACCAAGAAATCCATTGGGATGAGCCCTTATGAATTAGTATACGGCATGGAAGCCAAATTTCCTTCATCTTTGGGCATTCCTACTATTAAACTGTTGCAGGAGATTCAGGCTGAACCAAATGACATGCAGAGAAGAGTTAATCAAACCATTCATCTTCAGCAAACCAGAGAGCAGGTCTTCGACAGAGCTCAAATGCTGCGAGAAAGACTCAAACGGATGTTTGATAAGAAAACTAAAGCAGAAGATTTTTGGGTGGGCAACAAAGTTCTAAGATGGGATTCACGAAGAGAGGACAAGGGCAAACATGCAAAATTTGATTTTCTGTGGAAAGGTCCATACATTATCAGCACTGTGCAAGGCAGTAATACCTATTTTCTCAGATCTCCAGATGGCACCACAGTTGAAGAAGGACCTGTCAATGGCCGAATGCTAAAGCACTACAGTGATCCTTTTTGATAAAAAAGAACAGGCGATGTTATTTATTGTACATAGAATGTTTGTATATATCAGCACTTTGATTTTATTTTTGTAAGAGTCCATAATATTAAAGCACGCAGAAGAAAGCAGGCGGTGCTACAAAATTTACCAGCAAGTCAGTTAAAGGAAAGTGTTGTTAGCGGTCCAAAAACTCAACACAATTCAACAGTCAGCGCTAGCAAGTTTCAAAGCACAGCAATAACAGAAGAATCAAGGCAATCTGACCTGTTGTTCTTGGCTTCTCACAAGGAAAAGCCATCCCCAAGTGGAGCCACTGTTAGCCTCCTGCTACAGCAGGTTACTCATATTTCATGATTGACATTTTTACAGGCCAAATATGTCATACTTTGCATGCTACAATGCTCCATATTTGCTAAACAGTCACCATGGAAAGAAGGCTACTCAAAGTCCATCTTATGCAGGCTAATTTTGAAGATTTACTCCATTTTTGTACAAGCCTCAGTTAAAGGGAGGTCCAAACAGCCTAATCTTGGTCTTCCTAGGTTTCAATTTCCTATTTTAGAATATAGAGAATGAAAATCTGTTCAAGCAGCTTAATCTTGGCCGATTCTTAGATAGGTAGAGAATCAAAGGAGCCCAACTGCTTAATCTGGGCCCTTGGAAGAAATAAGGGTAGTTTGTAGATAGGATAGCATAAGAAAGAAAAAATTGAAATGCTAGGTCTGCAAGTCTAAGTGCACCTGAACCAAAAAGAAGAAAAAATGTTAGGTAAGTAGGCTTGGTAGGTAGTTTTGAGGTTGCAGAATCTTGATGTCTATTCATTACCATGTTTTAAAAATATCATCTCTACTCAGGTAGCAGTCATCAAGTATTTTTCATATGAAGGAGCTCAAACTAGGCATAACTAACTTCCCTTTCTTCCTCTTCCCCTAATCATTCACTAACTTCCCAAAAAGAGGTCAAGATCTGCTTGACATCTCTTAAGTTTCATCATTTTCCATGTCATTTGGCCTTGGTGAAGATCTGCTTCACTCGAGGAGGATCTATACTTTCTCTACACAGCTCTATCTCCCCTCTGAAGCCTAAGATCTCTGAAACTTAGCGCTTTCGTGTCATCTCCATATTAACCACTGACATTATTATTTAACTCCCTATATTTTCCCCCATCCCCCTACTAAAACTATGAAGTTAATCCCCTTATGTAAATATCCCCTCCCCCTGGTTGAAAATAACCATAAGTACCCCTGGGAATTTCTCAGTTTATCTGAAACTTGTCAAGAACCCTCATGCTTGTGGAGCGCTTGAAAGGTATGATTTTTGAATAGTAATCTAGTGGTTTTCTAATGAGTTTCTTAACCTTTTCTGCATTATAAGTCTAGAGAATAAAAGGATTTTGATAAATAGTGTAAAAATGGACAAACAAAGCTCAATCACCAATAAT
>APFE031256297.1:163219-177882 GCA_000404065.3 Pinus taeda | reverse complement strand
AAAGGCGCAAGTTTATTCTAAAAAAATCACTTTTGGGTTAATTCTAGATGTTTCTAGAAGGATTTTGACGTGGATTGTTCGCTCCAAGGTGGTTCATGCATCCCAAAAGAGAAGGAGCTAATCCCTTGATAGGAGGAGCTATCCCTTTGAAAGAGGGCTTTATCCCTTTGAAGGAGGACCTAGTAACTTCCCTCCATTGCACTATAAATTAAGGCATTGGGTCAGTTGCTGGGGAGGTTAGAAGCTGAACATTTTGAGGGTAAATGCTGATGGAATTGGGACTTCCTAGTTAAACTTGAGAGGGGAGATCACATACCTTTTGGTTTCATTGGGAAGTGAGTGAAACTTGTCAAAGTAGAGGAGACTTCTTGTCGGACCCTGGGAGGAGCTTGTACAACATCAAGGCACAGGTTGTAAATTTCTTCTTTGATTTGAATTAATACAATCAGATTCATTTTTCTCAACAAATTGTCTTATGTGGTTTTTTTCATAAATTCCTTGATCATTATGATGGATATGCTTTATGACATTGGATTTTCAGGTGCTATTTAATTTGTTTGCTTGTTTTTGTTTGCAGACTTGCTACAAGGGAGCTCATTTGGATCAAAGGAGCGAGGCTTCCACAAACTTGCATTGGACCCAAGGTAGGCCTAAAACACTTGTTTGCCTTTGTTTTTAATTGCATATTTAGAGAAAGATATTTTTTGATTGGCTTGCTTGTCACTAGATATCTTTAGATACTAGGAAGGTCGAGCTTGTCCACAAAATCGACTCATTCCATGTGACACCAAGGCATTGATCTATCTTTTCTATCTTTTTTTGAGTTGGTTTCCTAACAGATGAGGTGAAGCTTAGTTGGAAGCCCATTTGTTTTGGCATGACATCTACCTCTAAACCTGCTGATCTAGTATTGCAAATAAATGATCCAACTTGTGTCTTTATCTTGAATTGTGATCTCCTCTTCCCTAAAATGAAATGAAGCTCATTCATATTCATAATTTTCCTAATATATTCCAAAGAGAAAATTTTAATTGGAACATATTTGGGCAACTTATATGTATCTAATTCGAAGCCATATACTCTGATCTCTGTGTAATTCTGGTAAAGGTACCAGTCTCTTGTTCTAACTTGATCACTGAGGTGCATGATCCTTTTGATTTCTGTACTAATCCTGGTTCACTCTAATTGCTGAGAAGTTGTGCAACTGGGTGAATGAAACAATCAATGAAATATGAAAATGTGAACTCATTTGAGTACTTTCTAATAAATTAGGTCCAGTGAGTAACTACTTGATTCTCTTGTTGATCATCCTTTTTGTGCAAAACAATAGGAAACTTGTCTCCCTATTGAAAAATAAACATTTGAAATAGGACAGAGGAGTATTTAAACACTCCTTCATTAGTGATGTTCATAAATTGCTCATGCATAGAGTCAACCAAAAATTGATTGTAGCTATACATGAAGGCATGCTTGTTCTCTTAGAAAAGATTAACAAATAACCTAGGATAGCTTCATCTACCCATTGGTCTGATTGGTAGCCTAACAAGAAAGAAATGAGGGAAATTATATGTTTGGCTCTCTCAGGGAACATAGATGATGGATAAGGAGAATTTTTTTTAGGGAGCTTAGCATCTTCAGGGAGAAAGATCTCAAATATTTGAGCTGTTTGAGGGGAGGTCAGCTTGTGATATAAGTCAATTAAGGTTGTAGTGGACAAAAATCTAAGGAAGTCATTTTTTGGGATCAGAAGCATTTGTTGATGGTTTCGCTAGTGATAGTTATTAGAATGTATCCATTCTGAGCTACCATTGTTCTCTGTAAAGGATTATACTTGGATTGGCACCAGATAACTAAATCAGGAAAGGAATAAGTCTAAGGAAACATATACAGAGGTAGGTGGGATTCCCACAGGTATATTTCATCATCAGAATCAAAGTATGTCTACTTCAGCCAATTATGAAATTCGAACATGTTGAATTCACATTCAATATCTGCAATTTTGAAATATTTGTCGGTCAATGAGATATGGTCCAAGTCTAAGGCATCATAGGCCTTTGGGGTTTCCTATGTTGTAAAGGAACTGGAAGAAGGCTTATCCTTGTTCTTTGGAGCCATATGAAATACTGAAATGGTGAATGGCAGAAAAGTTGCAGAGGAACTACTCAAAGGATGCTTACTAATTGTTACCAGGAATAGTGTCCACTTAGAGCTGTTATTCCCACTAAGACTGGTATCTATCTTAGAAACAAGCAAGTTAAAACTACTTTCACTTTCCTTTATGAAAAATAGACAAGAGAGGAACAAAGGATACCATCCTTTGTCTTGCGCTTGGTTCCTTGCCTGGTTCCTCTCCTTCTCGATAGATCTTTGCCACTCCTTCTTTGTCTACACAGCTTCAGATAACACCTGTAGAATCAAAGCAGCATAATACTATCGAAGAACAAAGACCTATAGTCATAAACAACATAGGACCAGATATGTATTGACCACACAAATGCATATAGAATCAAACATACAAGAATGTGGAGGAAAACTTGAATAGCTTTGTTAATATCAAGAATAGCAAGAGGATTACAACAAATTGTTCTAACCCAACATCATCCTATAGCAAGAAAGCCCTTCTTCACCTCAAGTAAAGCTTAGATCACCCAACACTATGATGTTACACCAGAAAACCAATAGCACTTCTCTACAAGATACAAGATTCCAGCCTCTGGATCTCTGTGATGAGGGATCCATATATAGATGATTGTAGGGGGGTGAGTCATCTTTTGGGACTTTGATTAGTGTCCTCTCTCTGATAGTTCTTGATTCCACTTGGAGATTGATGATATCTTACTCATCCCTGGGTGAAATCAAAGAGGCAAGTGTCAGAGAGGAAGTTTCTGGAAGATTGTATGATCCTCCACCTCGCAAATTGTCTCTTCCATTTCTCCATTCTCGCCCATCGCACCATACAGAGGGGTCATCCAGTATGCATCACACCTTTTACACTAGGAAGGTAGTATGCATCGCACCCTCTGCATTGGGCATTCTGTATGGTCTAGTTTTGACTAGTTATGAGCAGTTTTCTGTGGAGAACTTCTGGGAGATGATGTAATCAGATGACCTTGTTCCTTTAGGTAGTGAAGCAAAAATTTTAGGGACTTAGGAGCCCTCAGTTTATGGACATTTATGATTGGGGTTGCCGTGCCCAAAAATGTCTATAACACTATTGCAGGTTTGGCTTGGCAGAGAATTTGTAGAACATAACAGTAAATAGGACAGTGAAAGAAAACAGTGCAAGAGTAGTTGAAGAAAGGACGATGTAATGGGGCAAATGAATATGTAACAATGGATTAATATTATCGTTACATGAAAGGTCGTTGGTGATCGGATAATTATGAATTTAAGGCATCAATGGGAGGCAAGATCAACAATGGGAAGAAATTAATTGCAAAAACGGGTACACAAGAATGGATAGGTGGTAATGGATGACGTCACGTGGCATGGAGTGATTGGAGGTAGATGGCACTGGAGGTGTGATCGTTGGAGCGGTATCAAGAAGCACGGGAAGTGTGGATGGTAGATTTCAGGGGGGGGTTTAGTGGTATGTGGTATTGAGCGAGGGGGACATGAAGCGCTAAGGAGGAAAAACATATGTGAGGGGCTTGCATAGGAAAATCTACTTTTCACACCCCCCCACCGTTATCTTGTTTCATGGTGAGGGGGTGTGAAGAGGCTTCCCCACTGTTGATCTGGGCGGGGAAGCGGATCACTATTGGATGTTGATCAACCTTTATCACTTGTCAGCAAACCTTTTTTGTCGTATTTGACCTTGGCTAAAAATCATTATAAATGATTACTACAAAATAATTAATCACCCTTTAAAAAGGTAATTAAGTGCTAATTACAAATTAATATAATTTGGGTGCACTTAGACTAGTTACCCTTTTTAACTATTTGACTAATATAAACTTTATGTAGTATAACTTAGGCCAAATTTTGAGCATATTAGGCCTTCATTTATCCTAATATATCCTAAATTCTAATGTTCAACCAAGATTAAACTGTTTGGTTGAACTTATTATCTAATATAATACAAAAATTTAAATGATCTGATCAAGATTAGATAGTTTGATCAAGATCAGAGGAAAAGGTTGTGGCATAAAAACAAGTTGCACACAGACCTTATTTATTATAATTGGAATTTATTTCATGAAGTGACATTTAAAAAAGCACACTTATCCAAACTTTTTTATTTTATTTTGATGGGGTTTTATTTCATCTCTCCTTTTTTTCTTTTCATATTTCCATTTTTTTCTTTATATTTCTATACCCTCTTTTATAAATAAAAACTAGCTTATCAAAAATAAAGCATGTTACAACATTGACTCCAACTGGGGACTACTTCCTCTTGCAGGATGCAGAGAACTTGTAGATCCATGTGCCTTCTCCTCGGGCTAATGGGGTCTTCTATTGAAACAGATACACACTACTACATGTAAAATAAAGCTCTCTAGTAAAATACAATGACAAATGAATGGAAACCTCTCAATACTAAACATAGTGCTTTAAGTACTTCCCATTGACAGGCAACGAGGAATACTCTCCCTCCAAATTTTGCAGAATGAAATTGTTATTACCCTTGACCTCAATAATACTAAATGGTCCCAACCAAAGGTTGTCAAACTTTCCATGTTTTCCTTTGCCTTCTCTCGTGGCATCCCATCTCAGTAGTAGATCACCTTTCCTAAAATATCTTTCCCTAGCTTTCCTATAAAAAAATCTTTTCATTTTACTCTCATATTTCTTAAGCTTGTAATGTATTTCATCTCTACCCTCATTCAATTCTATCATATGATTTATTCTTTGAGAGAAGTCATTAGGCTCTTCAATTGACTCTTGCAAAAACTTCATAACAGGAAAAGCTAAATGCGTGGGAAATATAACTTCTTTTCCATAAACAAGATGAAAAGGGGATATACCTATTGATCTTTTGGGTGAAATCCTCTTGGCCCAAAATACATAAATGAGATGACTATCCCAACTCCTTTTATGACCCTCCAATGTTTTCTTTATTACTTTAACCAAACTTTTATTTGAGGACTCTACCAATCTAATTCCTTATGGATAGTATGGTGTAGAATGATCCAACAAGATTTGATATTTCTGACAGAACTCAATCATCTTAGTACTATTGAATTTTTGTGTATTGTTTGTCACTATTTGCTGGTGGAATCCAAATCTAGACAATATATATTCTTCAATAAATTTGATAAGAACAACATTAGTTGCATTTCTAACTGGAATGGCTTCTACCCACTTGGTAAAGTAGTCTGTAGGAGTCAATATCCATTTGTATTGATTGTTTGATGGAGGATGAATTTCCCTAATGAAATCCAATCCCCATTGAGTGAACAATGCTTGGACTAAGACTGGAACCAATGGAAGAGTTGCTAATCTCTGCTTTCCAGCAAACATTTGACACTGTGTACATCTCCTAACCTTTGCTCCCACGTGTAGATAATGTAGACCAATAAAACCCTACCGTTAAGATCTTGTATGGCCCTCCAAGCATAGCACCCTCCACAAATTCCTATATGAAATTCATCAATGATCCCTTCTATCTCATTGTCTATTAGGCAAAGTAAAAGCATGTTAAGAAGATTGTTCCAATACAAATTTTCATTCACAATATAGTAATTTACATCTCTCAACTTCGGTGTTTTATATTGATTTCTGCTAAATTCAACTAGACATTCAAATTCTCTAAGAAAGTTCACAATGTCAAAGTACCAATCTAATAACAAAAAGATTTCATCAATGTTGTTGAAAAGTGTGCAACAAGAAATGTTAAATTTAGAATGTGCTAAAAATAGGACTCATAAAAATAGCATGTCTAAAAATAGCAGTTTTTCCAGTGAGGTCATTGGCCACCTTGGGTGAGAGGTGAAATTGCTAAAAATAGAAGGTTATAAAAATAGCATTTCTGGGTCCCTTCCTATATTTAGCAGTCCCTAGTCTAACTATAGGAAGTAAAAATGAATTTCATCTTACCAGCAGTTTAAAATATTAATTAATTAATCTCCATGAGTTAATTAATTATGGAAAATTAAACTTGAAGACTTTGTGAGATCATGCAATTATTTTCTCTCTTGATTTAGGAATGTATCCCTTGATTAAATGAGATAAGGTTAAGTTCTATATTGAGAGGATCAGTTGACTTAGTTTAACTTAGTCAAGTCCATTTAGATTAAATTAACAAGTTTTTAAAATAATGAAATATGGTTTATTAGTGCTTGCATGCATGTGACAACTATTATTTTCAAATAACTGAGTATTCTCTCATGAATAACTAATGCATGGCAGTTTAGACAAAGACCCAGTTGAGATCAGATGAGGGACAGTGTACTATCAGATGCTAGGATATTTCTAGTAAGTATTCCTTGCATGAGTAAGGAATCTATTTTCTTCTACGATTACGTAGTTGGACCTGAGGTGACAACAGGTATGATTAGGCAAATTTTTAGCCTATATATTGAGGCCTAGGTAGTCCATGATTTTCATCTTTTGATTGCAGGAAGTACAGGATAGCTCTTGAGCTGATATTTTTTGTAGACAAAAGAGGATTTCCACTTGATTGATAATACAGTGTTGGGATTTTATGCTAGTGCTTTCCCCAGTGATATATCTTGTGTTATGTGTGATTATTTCTCTTGATCAGTTATATGTGTTTATGCTTGATGATGCTCATGAAATCGATTTTGCTTCCACTTAATGTTTTGTAGAACTAGATCAAGTATTATGCTTTAGGACATTGCATATATCAGTTTGATCTATAGGTGAAATTTCTACATGGTATCAGAGCTATCTGATTTGTAGAAAATTTCTACATGGTATTGGAGCACAGGTAATCAAGCAAGGAACAATATAGAAGCAAGAGAAAGGAATTCAAAGTTTATTATTTGGGATATAGATATCTAGTTCTCATCATAGTTGAGATTTCATACAGATGGCCTTCACTAGTTTGAGGCTTGAGTATGCCCTTGATGGCAGCTCAAACTATATAGCTTGGAAGGATCGCATGGAAGCAGTATTGGAAGATAATGGCATTAAGGACTACATTGATTAAGATGTCCCTAAGCCTATTGATACTAATCAGGTTGCAGACTGGAAGAAGAATGTGGTTAGAGCTAGGAGAATCATCCTGGAGGAAGTTCGAGATCACATAGTCTAGGGCCTCCATGGGAAGGAGACTTGATTTGCAATGTAGAAAACATTAAAATATTTATATCAGAATAGCAGTGATTAGAGGAAGCTGGCATTGGAAGACAAGCTTCAAAAGATCAAGTGTGAGAAGGGCGATACGATCACTACATTCTTGAACAAGCTCACCAACTGCAGAGATGAGCTTGCAAGCATAGGGATCACTACCAGTGATGATGATATGGTGAGTCTAGCACTTCTTGGCCTTTCTAAGAGCTGGCATAGTTACCAGGACTCGGTTAATGGAAGGGACAAACTGCCAGACTGGGAATGACTATGGTCAGATTTTATGCAGGAGGAGATCAGACGGAACACTAGAGATGGAGCTTCTTCATCAAAGCATGATCAGGAAGAGAACTTGGCTTTAGCATCTAAAGCTAAGAAAGGGAAAGGGAAGTCCTCCCAATCCAAGTCTTCTCAAGGAGGGAAGAAGTTTGACAAGTCGAAAGTGAGATGCTTTCATTGCCATGAGATGGGTCACTATGCTACTAGTTTCCCAAAGAAGAAGTCCAAGAAGGGTTCCTCCAAGGAATCTGATGGTGGCATTAGCTTCAAAATTTGAGATGGATTTCTCATTTATTGTATGCATGGTTTCATCCAGCATGGGATGTGTTTGGTACTTGGACAATGGAGCTTCTTTCCACATGTCAGGTGAGAAGACTATTTTTAGCACTTTGGAGGAGAAGGATCTCCAGATACGGATCGAGATTGGTGATGATGGAAAGTACCATGTCTCAAGTTCAGGTACGGTTGTGTTTCAGATGGAACATGGCTCTCCCCTCTCTCTTTCTAATGTTGTGTATGTACTGAGGCTAAAAAAGAATCTTGTGTCTATTGCTATGCTTGAGGATAAAGGCTATGATGTAGTCTTTAGTTTTGGAAAGGTTTTCCTAAGGCATATTGACACTGGAGAGACCAAACAGATAGGGATTCGAGTTAAGAATCTCTATAAGTTACAGGTAGAAGGGTGTGCTACTTTGAGTACCAAAGAAGAGGTGATGCATGGCCAAGATATTGGCGAGTTATGGCATAGGAGACTGGGCCACTTGCATCATGGGGCCTTGAAGATCATGCAACAGATTTCTATCGGATTACCCAAGTGCAAGCTCGAGCAAATGAGCACATGCAAAGGTTGTACTTTGGGTAAGTATGCAAAATCTTCCTTTCATGATTGGGATGGTAGAGCAGGAGCAATTCTGGAGTGAGTTCATTCAGATGTATGTGAACCCTTCTCTACAACCTCCATCATGAAGCAAAGGTATTATGTTATTTTTGTTGATGATTTTTCTCGTAGATGTTGGATCTTCTTTATGCAAAAGAAGGATCAAACCTTCTTGAAGTTTTGTGAGTTCAAAGCTTTGGCAGAGAAAAAATTAGGGAGGAAGATAAATGCCTTGCAGAGTGATAATGGTGGAGAGTACATTTTCCAACAGTTTAAGGACTTCTATGCTTCAGAAGGAATTAAACAAGAACTCACGGAACCTCATAACCCACAAAAGAATGGGGTGGCTGAAAGGAAGAACATATCTATTGTGGGCACAACTTGATCGATGTTGCATGACCAAGGCCTACCACTTCATCTGTGGGCTGAGGCATACAATACAACAGTATATCTTCAAAATAGAAGTCCTCATCGTATTTTGGGGATGAAGACACCTATGGAGGTTTTTTCGGGGAAGAGACCAGATGTGAGTCACTTTCGCATATTTGGATCACCAGTCTTTTGTCATGTGACCAAAAATGCTCGGAGGAAGCTAGACCCAACAGCTGAGTTGGGAATACTTGTGGGGTACACGGATATACCTCACAATTATCGTGTGTTTTTTCCTGCCAGTCAGAGGACCGTAGTGTGCAGGGATCTGAAGTTCGATGAGAAGTGGGCCATGTGAGTGTCACTTGAGAGGGAGCTCAAGTTGCATGGTGATGATAAGGAACTATTAGTTCCTAAGGAGGAGGAGCCTCTTGATGATGTGAATCAGCCGCATGCAGAGATTCCAGTAGTGGAGATCACCACTGCTGGAGATTCTTCCAGAGATGCGTAGAAATGCTCATGGGAAGCTAACAGATTGATGTAGGATGTGAGAGAGAATGTGGGGCAACCATCCTCTCAGTGCAGACAGAGGATATCTCCCGAGAGATACACTGGTTACATGGCCATGGTTGGGGAATGTGTAGCGACCGAGCCTTCTTCTTTTGAGGAGGCAGTGCAGCAGCCAGTTTTGGTTGATGCAATGGTAGAGGAGTATGATTCTATCATGCGGAATAGTGTGTGGGATGTTGTTCCTAGACCGGGGGACAAGTCAGTGGTTACTTCCCGATGGCTTTATAAGGTAAAGCAGGCAACTGATGGTAGTATTGAGAAACACAAGGCAAAGTTTGTTTCCCGTGGTTTTTCATAGGTTAAGGGGATCAACTATGATGAGACCTTTGCTCCTGTTGCAAGGTACTCATTGATTAGGTCGATTCTAGCACTATCAGCACAGATGGGTTGGCAGATCCATCAGATGGATGTGAAGACAGCATTACTCAATGGGGAGATTGAGGAAGAGGTATACATAGAGAAGCCAGAGGGATTTGAGACCTTTGATCATGAGTCACATGTGTGTCAGCTCAAGTGAGCATTCTATGGGCTGAAGCAAGCACCCCGTGCTTGGTATACCAGGATCGACAACTATTTCACTGGGTTGGGCTTCACCAAGAGTGAAGTAGATGCGAACCTCTACCACATCATTGTAGAAGGTAAGCTATTGATTATTGTACTTTATGTCGATGATCTGATTTTGACAGGTGATGATCAGTTGATCAAGTCTTGCAAGGAGGACCTTGCAAGAGAGTTTGAGATGAAGGACATGGGCCTCATGCACTACGTTTTGGGCATGGAGGTGTGGCAGAGAGATGGGGAAGTATTTGTGTCTCAAGGCAAGTATTCCAATGAGATACTCAGGCACTTCCACATGGAGATGTGCAAGCCCATGGAGACTCCTCTAGTAGGAAACTGGAGGAAGGAGGATGCAACTTCAGGTGAGGTAGTAGCTGCTACTGTTATAGGTAGCTTGTGGGTTCACTCATGTATTTGGTGAACACATGACCAAATTTGTGCTTTGCAGTGAACCAACTGAGTCAAGCTATGGTTCAACCAACCAAGTTATTTTGGAAGGCAGCAAAGCATGTGCTGAGATATCTCAGAGGCACTACACAGTATGGATTATGGTACAGGCAGACAGAGGGAGTGAAGCTCCAAGGCTTCATGGATGCAGATTGGGCAGGTAGTCCATAAGATAGGAAGAGCACTTCTGGAGGAATCTTCAACCTTGGGTTAGCTGCGGTTTCTTGGTATAGCAAGAAACAGAGATCAATTGCACTTAGCACAGTGGAGGCAGAGTACATGGCAACTAGTCAGGCTGCATGTGAGGCCATCTGGATGTAGAAGATTCTAGTGGGATTGTTTTGTTAGATGATGGATCCTACAGTGATATATTGTGATAATCATAGTTGCATTAAAATCTCTAAGAATCCAATGTTTCATGACAGGTCCAAGCATATAGATATCTGTTATCATCATCTACGGGATTGTGTGGTCAAGAGGATCATGATGTTGCAGTACATTTCGACCGAGGAACAAATTGTAGATATTTTGACAAAGGCATTGTCAAAAGGCAAGTTTGAGTTCCACAGAGACAGGATTGGGGTTGCTGATAATCCCTTTCTTGTTGAGGGAGTGTTGAAAAGTGTGCAACAAGAAATGTTAAATTTAGAATGTGATAAAAATAGGACTCCTAAAAATAGCATGTCTAAAAATAACAGTTTGGCCAGTGAGGTCATTGGCCACCTTGGGTGAGAGGTGAAATTGCTAAAAATAGAAAGTTATAAAAATAGCATTTCTGGGTCCCTTCCTATTTTTAGTAGTCCCTGGTCTAACTATAGGAAGTAAAAACGAATTTCGTCTTACCAACAATTTAAAATATTAATTAATTAATCTCCATGAGTTAATTAGTTATGGAAAATTAAACTTGAAGTCTTTGTGAGATCATGTAATTATTTTCTCTCTTGATTTAGGAATTTGTCCCTTGATTAAAGGAGATAAGGTTCAGTTCTATATTGAGAGGATCAGTTGACTTAGTTTAGCTTAGTCAAGTCCAGTTAGATTATTATTAGAAAATTATATATTACAGAGCAATGGAACACACAAAATATTGCAGAAATATAAACACAAAAAACACATAAAACAAGAGAGACACACATATACGTGGTTCACCCAGTTTGGGCTACGTCCACAAAGAAACAACCAGTCCTTCTTTTATTATATTGTCCAGCAAACTGAAGAGATACAACCTACATCAGATCCTCTGTAACACCCTCTTCTCTCTCAATCTCCTCTCTCTTCCTCACTTAGCATACAGATCTATGTAGATGCAATGCAATTCCCTCATATATAGTGAGGGGTTTCCTTCTAGGGAAAAAAACCCTAAACTAAACATAAATTCTACCGTCAGATCATCCACCTAATGAACGGCCTAGTTTGACTATAAATTACTAGACTTTTACAAGGAAATTTTACATCTATTTTTAGCTTCGGGGGCGCTGCCCCCAAACCCCCACTGAGGGACCGCTAGCCTCCGCACCCCCCAGCCAGGGGGGACCGGCCCCCCAAACCCCCGCGGGAGGGAAAAGTCCCCCCCATGTGGAGGGGTGCATAAAATTCCTAGGGTATACATCCGGTTGAAACCTTTTGAATACAAAAGATAATCAGGCTCCACACCCAACAATCTCCCACTTGGAGACTTATTATAGCAACTCCACTGCTGCTTCATTTGCTAGACAATGACTCCTCTTTGGACCTGGCTATTTCTCATCTTCTTCATCATACTTGTAGACAAATTGAAATTGAGCAGATTCTCAGTTTCTCCCTGGTTACAACTTTTGTTAACATATCTGTAGGATTCTGGCTAGTGTGTATCTTTTCCAGCTTCAACTATCCATCTTCCAATGCTAACCGTATGAAATGGCACTTGAGCTATATATGTTTAGTCTTGGAGTGAAATGTAGAGTTCTTTGCAAGATGTATGGCACTCTGGTTATCACTGTATAACCTGCCCAACTCCTGCTTCTTACACAATTCATCCAGAAACCTTTGTAACCAAATCATTTCTTTACTAGCCTCTATAGCAGCAACATACTCTGCGTCTATTGTTGAGAGTGCAACAACACTTTGTAGTTTTGAGACCCAACTGACAACTGTTCCACCTATAGTAAACACATACCCTGTTGTGCTCCTCCTGTTATCTCTATCACTCGCCATATCTGCATCAACATATCCCTGTAGAGAAATTTTTGAACCACCAAAGCATAATGCTTGATTTTTGGTACCTCTCAAATACCCAAGAATCCACTTCACCACCATCCAATGTTCCTTTCCTGGATTGTCCATGTACCTGCTTACAACTCCCACTGCATGTGCAATATTAGGCCTTGTGCAGACCATTGCATACATTAAGTTTCCAACTGCTGATGCATATGGAACTTTAGACATATGAGCCATTTCTTCCTGAGTCTTGGGACATGCCTCCTTACTTAATTTGAAATGGCTTGCCAAAGGTATACTAACTGGTTTTGCATTCTGCATATTAAACCTTTTCAACACCTTTTCTATGTACTCACTTTGAGACAATGTTAATTTCTTATTATTCCTATCTCTAGTTATTCTCATACCAAGGATTTGTTTTGCATCACCCAAATCCTTCATTGCAAATGAGTAAATGCCAATTTCCTTTTGAGCACATTAATTTCCTGCATGTTAGAACCTGCAACAAGCATGTCATCTACATACAATAACCATATAATATAGCTGCCATCATTTTTCCTTTTGAGATAAACACAATGATCAAAGTGACACCTAGTATAACCTTGTTCAGACATAAACCTATCAAGTTTTAGATACCACTACCTTGGAGCATGTTTTAAGCCATACAAGCTCTTCTTCAACCTGCACACTAGTTTATCCTTCCCTTTTACCTCATATCCCTATGGCTGCTACATATATATCTCTTCCTCCAAATCCCCATTTAGAAAGGTTGTCTTTACATCTAACTGCTCAAGATGAAAATCTTCAGCTGCTACTAGACTTAGAATAGTTCTGATTGAAGTCATTTTCACAATAGGAGAAAATATCTCATCAAATTTTATACCCTTTTTCTGTGCAAACCCTTTCACCACAAGTCTAGCTTTATACCTTTTTCTACCTCCATCTTGTTCCTTCAACTCGTAAACCCGTTTATTCTGCAATTTTGTTTTACCTGTAGGCAACCTGACTAAGTCCCAAGTTTGGTTATGTGCTAAGGAGTCAATCTCTTATTTCATGGCTTGCTCCCAGTTCTTTCTGGTTTCTACCTGCACTGCTTCTTCATAACATTCTGGTTCACTAGAATCAGTCAACAATACATAATATAATGAAGGAGAGTATCATTCAGGGGGTCTACTTATCCTGGTAGATCTTCTAACACCACTTTCAGGTGTTTGAAGTGCTTGTTGCTATTGTGGTTGTTGTTCTGGTTGCTGATCATTATGATTTTCAAGCACCATCACTTTTTCTGTGATCTCGTCAAGCACTGTGTATTCTCTGTTTTCTTTTTCCTGTTTCTTTTCCTGTAGTTGATCCTTATACAAAACCTTTTCATTGAATATTACATCTTTCTCCTAATGATTTTATGTTTTTCCTAATCATAAAAGTGATAACAAAAATCATTAACACCATATCCAATAAAGGTACATTTCTTTGATTTTGCCTCAAGCTTTGTTCTATTTTCTTTGTTAATGTGGACAAAGGCCTCACAACCAAAAGTCTTTAAAAAGGAATAGTTTACCTTTTTACCTGTCCATGCCTCCTCTAGAATACCACCATTCAAGGAACTTGAAGGCCCTCTATTTATTAGATAAACAACAGTATCTACAGCATCCGTCCAAAATCGTAAAGGCAATTTTGTATGCAATCTCATGCACCTTGCATGCTCCATGATTGTCCTATTGATCCTTTTTGACACACCATTTTCTTGTGGTGTTCCTGAAACTATCTTATCTCTACAAATTCCATTCTCAAAACAATACCTATCAAACTCTTTGCTGCAATATTCACCTCCATTGTCTGATTTGAGACACTTCAACCTTTTTCCTATCTCATTTTCAACCAAAGCTTTCGATTTCTTGAAAGTATCAAATACATCAGATTTATTTCGAATACAATAAATCTAGGTTTTTCTGGTTGCATCGTCAATAAAAGTAACATAATAACGAGAACCACCAAGAGATGATACTTGAGTAGGTCCCCATACATCTGTATGCACAAGCTCTAATTTTTTGCTCTTCTTTTCTTTCCCAACTCTAAGGAATCTGACTCTCTTCTATTTTCCATAAACACAATT
>APFE031256297.1:108710-147931 GCA_000404065.3 Pinus taeda | reverse complement strand
TAGAACACCATCAATCTCTTTAAGGTTGTTAGAGTCTCCGCAACTCTCTGGTTCAAGTGTATGCTTCTGAACACCTGCTACGTAACTCCCTCTTGGAGTTGTTTCAATGGCCTTCATGGTAGCTTTAGAACTTTCTCCATAAGCTTGTCCATAGCCAAGACCCAAATACTTTGGCCTTTCCTCAATCATTATTGGTTCAAAAATACCTTGTGCATGTCTACCCAAGCCTTTTCCTTCATACCCATCATGGACATTAGCTTGGAACCTATGCCTCTAGTATGTTTTTCAAAAGAATCAATATAAGCATCCTTAGAAGAATTTAAAGACAAACTGGAATGGTTTACCTCTTCCTCAAGTTGATACTTGATTAAGGCTTCTTGAGAAACAAAGAGCTGTGTCTCCAACTCATGCATCCCTTTCAGGTTCATATTTGCAATATGAAGTTGCCTCTCCATTTCCTACAATTTGTCATAAAGCAATTGCTTCTCTTCCTTCATGGAATTCAACTGCTCTCTAAGTTTGTTGCTCTTCCTTTCATCCTCATACATTTCTCTCACCATATCCATGATGGTGGACAATTCTTGCTTCATGTCTTCATCAAATAATCTTGTGAAGAAAGCAGAATTTGAGGACCCACTTATAGAATTTGTCATTATGCCAATGAACAAAAAACTTCAACAAGAGAAATAAAGATCTTATTCAACAACCTTTTGCAACAAACCTCTTGTGCTCCAAGGATTTCCTTGGGGTCCGGATAAGAAGAGTGTCTTCAGCTCTCTTTCCTTCTTGTCCTTCCTGGACTGAGCTACCAATAACTTTCCCTTTACCTCTACAAACTTAGAAAATAGTCAGTATGCAAAACAAGCATACAATCATCCTCTTGTTGTTCGAACACCTTTCAGATAAGTAGTCTTTGATTTGTCAATCAAGCATTATGATATAACCTTCTTTGAAGGTGGGGTTAACCTATCTTAAGCTCTAATACCACCTGATCTGAAAATGGGGCACCTAGGCTTCTTGTCTAACTTACAAGAACCTCTCCCACTTCCAAAGATTTAAATATTTCCAAGTCTTATTGATTAACCAATGCGGAAAAGATAATATGCTTGAAATTATAGGTGTATGCTTATATTTATTGTTGGTTGTTTATGTGCTTTAAAATCTAATGTGTATGTTGATATGTAAATACATATAATAAATACTAATGCAACAATAAATAAAAACACATAAGACAATAATTTAATTAGGAGTTCACCCAAAACTCTTAGGCTACAACTCCATGAGCTCTAGTAAACTCAGCTAGGCTCTCTAGGCTTATGGTATAAGTACTTTTTATAAGCTCTTGGTTCAACTTCTGTTGTTTTACACCAAAATAGTGGGTTCAGACACCATTTTATCCCCTGGCTCTTGAAGCTCTCCACTCTGGCTCCAGCTCTTGGCTCTAGCTCTTGGCTTTGGCTTTTGGCTCTAGGTCTGGGTCTGGCTCTTGGCTCTAGCTTCTTCAGCTCTCTATCAATTTACAGCCCTTTGGCTTTCCACTTGAACACTAAGTCACTCCCTTGGCTGTGTGCACTTCAGCGTTTTCTTTTTGCACTGCTTGTTTTGTTGCTGCCTTTTTGCACTTCTCTCTTATGCCTTAGCTTCCTACTTTAGCTTCACTTTCTACTTATGCTCGGTTTCAAAAAAAACTCCAACAAAAATTCTCTCTCTTTGAAATTCATGGATTTCAAGCCAATTGACGTTGGTCGGATTGTTTTCCTCTTTGGGCTCTTCAACTCCCAACCTCTGTCTACTCAGATCCCCTTTTGAGCATTAGCAATCATTGCTAAATGCTTTTAGGGATGGTGGCCACCTATTCTGTAACAGAATGGATCATCGGGCCTTTGAAATTCCTGAAATAGTCGTTCTCTGTTTACACAGAGAAATACATTCAAACACAGGAAAAATCCGTAGAATCAATGTTTTATCAGACTTCAAATAGTATGGATTCCGCCTTATTTTCCATCAGGTATGCCTTTATGTCACTTATCACATCTCCAAAATTGATCTATAAGATCTATATCGAATGAGTGTGGTTCATTTCAGATAGCCCATGCGTACGAGAGTTAACCGCCAGGAAGAGTGGTTTTCTCTCTCCAAGGCCTGGACATGTGGCAGCCAATGTATGGGCTCTGGCGGAGCCTGACCAAAACCTCTTACCACCTTTGGTCCTCTCGAAATCCCACTTGTTTCAGACTTGAAATAATGTATTTTCATTCCTAAACCCTTTCAGGTCTGTTTTCATTGCGTCGACGCTTCCCTTCATATTTCATTTAATAAATGAAATACATGAAAATACATAGAAAATTGTCATTTGACAAATCTCAAGATATATCAACTATCACCTATAGCTTCATTGGGTCTAGCTATCACATGGCACATATATATGTGTAGCCCCACTCCATTGTGTAGCTCTGATGAGATAGTGCAATGCAACTTGTCACAATCACATATCACATAGACCCTGGGTTTTGTGCATATTGCATGGCCTTTGTCGACACTGATCAACCAATTTTAGTGATCGCAACATCACTCGGCCCGGGGGTCAATCCTTAAGCCCTATGCTATCAGCCAATTCCGATCCATTGATTTCGACGATCACAGTATCGCACGACCTGGTCCCTTATGTTATATCACATAGCTACCTTCGACCCGATATGTCGAGGATTGGCGATCAGGGGTGGCTTCCCTTTGTCACTTAAATCTACCTTGGACCTCCTCCTATGTGATTTTCTTCATAAAGCCTTTTAGGCCATTTTTTTGAAGATTTACCTCTTATATGAAGTCTTTTAAACTTATAGGTTTATCTAGGATCCATTTTTGGATCAATAACCTGCAAATTCCATTGGGAATGAAAGAACGAACATGGAGAAAATTGTAGATCTAAAGATGATCTGAGGTCGTCATTAATGTACACCCTAGCAGCACTAGGGGCTACCCTGATCTTGCAAGGTAATTTTGACTTGACAAGTTAGTCCATTTTTAGTTAAGGATCTTCTAGATAGATCCTACTCATCGATATGCTTCTGTTGATATATGGCATGCCAAGTAATTCTTCACGGTTTGAGATATATTAATGTTTGAAGTTAGTAACCCCAGTTAGTGGGCTAAAACCCTATGGAGTTGTGGCATGGCACTCATAACTAGTTTTTGTCATTGAATAGTCAATAATTAATCATTTTTCAACATTCTCTATATAAGCCCCTCTCAACACTATAAAATGAAATCTCATATATCCTCCAAATGTAGTGATCGTGGAATGTTCACTATACCTTAATTTCTGAGAAGTCTTAGATTATGAAATTAAAACCCATTTGATTCACAATCCTGATGAACGTCGTGACCACATTTCAGATCTTAGTTCATTATATGTTAGGAGATATGATATGGAGAACACATCAATCCAGGCCTCATAGGAGAACACATAAATCCTGCTACAATCACCATGGAGAACACATCAATCCAGGCCGCCATGGAGAACACATCAATCTAGGCCTCACAGGAGAACACATCAATCCTGCTATAGTCTCCATGGAGAACACATCAATCCAGGCCTCATAGGAGAACACATCAATCCTTCTACAATTTCCATGGAGAACACATAAAGCTAGGCCTCATAGGAGAACACATCAATCCAGGCCTCACAGGAGAACACATCAATCCTAATACAATTGCCATGGAGAGCACATCAATCCAGGCCTCACAGGAGAACTAATCATCCTGCTACACAGGAGAGCGAATCATCCTGTTCCACAAGAGAGTGAATCATCTTGTCCCACAAGAGAGCGAATCATGTTGTTCCAGTGCGCACCACCACGGGAGGGTGAGTTACCCCGTGGTCGTATGTTGCTCCAGTAAGAACCGCAAGCCCTCAGAGCTCCCAGAGCTCAATGTATGCAACATGTAGGACCCTTGTACAAGGGTTTCTTGATGACTCCAAGTCGTTTGGGAATATCATAGATTAGATCTTTTCTCGGCGTTTTGATAAGGTGCATCGACCTGTACATCATCTTAATGCCATAGAGCCTCCATGCTCATCGACTTACCATACCCCAGATAATGTCTATCTGCTAGAGCAATCGACGAATACAGATTCCTCAATAATTGAATCCCACCTCTGGTTGTTACAGAGGTTCACAATGGTATGTGTTCAAATAGCTCACTGAAGAGCTTCCCCAACGAGGCAGCTTCATACGAGTTCATGCTCATAGATATGTATTCGGTCTCGGTGGTGCTTATGGCAACCGACTTCTGCTTCTTTCTCATCCATTATATGGAAGCAGAATCGAAAGAGAAACAACATTAAAAGTGCTCCAATGATCCTCCACACTACCTGCCTAATCAGCATTCGAATAATCATGCAGTTTCATATTTATGGCAGTGTATCTCAATCCATAAGAGATTGTGTCCTAAAGACATCTCAGAAGATTCTTGGCACCAATCTAGTGAAGCTCAACCAAATATGAGCTCATAATGCTAACTGCAAAAAATATGTTCAGACGGAGGTTCACCAAGAGCATCAACACGAATGAGTTTTTGAAAATCTGGTCCAACATCACTACCATATAACTGCTGAAAGTTAGGATCCTCGAGGTAGTCACAGGATTGCAGTCCATCATACCAAATCTTTCCAATATCTTTACCACATATTTTCCTTGAGATAAGAAAATTTCCCTTGGCTTCTCCCATACTTCAAGTCCTTGGTCCTTCATTTCAAATTCAGAAGCCAACTCCCTCTTACATTTGTGAATGACATGGTCTACACCTATTATAAAGAGGTCATCCACATACAACACCAGTATGAGAGGCTTTTCATATTCAACCTTAAAGTAAAGGTTAGGATCGACTTCACTCCTAGTGAATCCCAGCTTCATCAAGTAGCTGTTGATCCTCTCATACCATGCTTGGGGTGCTTGCTTCAGCCCATAGAGAGCCTTCTTCAACCTGCATACATGAGATTTTCAATCATAAATCTCAAATCCTTCGGGTTTCTCCACATAGACCTCTTCTTTGATCGAACCGAGCAAGAACGCGGTCTTGACATCCATCTAATGTAGGTTCCATCCTTGTCAAGCCATAAGGGCTATGATCAAGCAAATGGTCATATATCTAGCAATAGGTGCAAATATCATAGTCTATACCTTCCTTCTGGGATAAATCACAAGCAACAAAACGAGCCTTATACTTTTCCATACTTCCATCTGCTGCGTGCTTTATCTTGTAAAGCGATTTTGAAGTAACAATTGTCTTGTATGGGGTTTGGGAACTACTTTCTAGACATCATTCTCCATAATAGACTCATATTCTATGGTCATAACATCCTTCCATACTTAATTCTTGATGACATATGAGAATGATGAAGGCCCATTTTGTATGATCGTGCTCATGATGGTCAGGTATCCCTGATACATGTTAGGTTTCTTACTTTGACGGAAGGTTCCTTAGGGTGTAGCATGTCCTTCAGCATCATCAAGTATCACCCTAAGCCATGAAGGCCTCTTCCTAGAAGAGGAAGGTTCATGTGGATGAGAATCAATCGAATCCATGGGTTCTTCTACATCAGGCATTGATTCATCATCCTTTTCTTTCGGTTCCCTGGTGTCAGCTTCTTGAGAGCTCTTAAAAGTCAGAAGATTGTCCACCTTGCTGAGAGCCATATCTTCATCAAAGGTGACATCGTGACTGATCATGACTTCCCTTTGACTGGCGGTGAACATTTCTTTAGGAGTTTTGGAACCCAATGCTTGATGAGGGCATCGATTTTGTGCATATACAGTGGTGTTTGTAGTTTCAGCCTGTAGAAACTTTGGAAGTCTTTGATCATGTAGCATGGCCCAAACAGCTTCCACAATCGTGCAGTTCTTCCTTCCCGCCACACCATTCTGCTTAGGAGTATGTGGTGTAGTAGTCTCCCTCTTAATGCCAACCTCAAGTATGCCTAAGTGAACCAACTGTAATGTATCAGAGGTCTTGCTTTGGCTTGAGGGGAATGGTCCCCTTTTGAGCTTTCCTTCGGCACATCCTAGACATACACCTTCTTTCTCTACTCAGAATTTGAGCATCCCTATCACCATTTGTCTTACACCTAGTATAGCTTTATAATGAAGGGGGGCAAACCTCCAATGCCAAAGTTCGGACTGAAGAGATGTGTCATAATACATGACACCTAGCGGACTTCCATTGACTTGATATAATGAATCAACACAAAACCCAAGAGTAAAGGCATCCTTAACATTATTTTTCCATATACGTGCCTTGCCATCATTGAAGATTACTTTGTAGCCTTTGTTTTCCATTGCCGAGATGGACACCAGGTTCTTTCGGAGGTCAGGTGCATTTAGTACATCCTGGAATTTCTAGCCTTCTTGAATGCTTGTCCTCTTCCTTGATTCCCAGCTCTCCTATTACCTTTTCTGTTGAATTTTTCATTCCTTTGATTGCCATCAGAGGGATTTTGATCATTGTCTCGGTGCGAGTCCTCTCTATCAGGGCACTCCCTTGCATAGTGACATGCTCTATCGTAGATGTAACATTGTCCTTTTCTTCCACCCTTAGGTCCAACCTTTCCTTTTGATTTAGTCCCAGAATTATTTCTTTTCTTAGCATGAGAAGAAAAGGCAGCAGGAGGACCTTTAGGCATGGTCATTTCTTTCTCTTCTTCCCTTGTTTCTTCTTGAATGCATCTAGCCATTAATTCCTCAAAACTAGGAATTACATTATAGTTCAGAAGAGTAGTCCTGAACACGTACCATTCAGATGGTAATCCTCCAAGAGTTGTGAGTGCCATTTCCTTGTCAGTAATAGCCTCCCCAATAGATAGGAGATTGTTCTTGATCTCGATTATTCTTAAGAAGTGTGCTTTTATACTCTCATATTTACCCTTCTTGATTTTCCTCAGTTTATTTCTAAGAAACAAAACTTGATTTGCATCATTAACTTTAAATAAACTCAATAGTCTAACATATATTTCCTTGGAGGTGTCCAGTTCAGAGATGTAGGCCACCAAGTTCTTATCGATAGAGTCCCGTATGATCTTCTATTTTGACTTCTCCAGTTTTCCATTTGTTCCATGCAACAGCGGATGCATTTGATGGAGGCTCAACAATATTGCCTCTTACATGGTCCAGCACTCCTAGATCTTCTAGGGTTAGATCGATAGACATCTTCCATTCGTGATAGTCATATTTCTCACGGAGCTTGTCTTTGGTAGGAAAGAGTGTTGAGAACCCCATAGTTCTTTTAGGATAGCCTTGCAAATCTTCTCTTCGGTGATTGCTTTTGCTCTTGCTCGAGCTTTGTCTTCACCTCAGCTCTGATACCATGTTAAGGTATGGTATGTTCTATGCTTATAATAGTTTACTTTTTTTTTTTTATTATATTCCACAGATTAGCAATCACATGTACATAAAGTAAAGTGCAGATAGAACATTAAACAATCGATAGAAAATAAGCCAAGACAAGAGACACAAGATATGGCGGCTAGCCAAGGACAAAACCCACAATGTGTGGGGAAACCCTTTGATCAAATCTTCTTTTATCTTCAATAATTCAGCAAAGAAAAATAGTACAATAAATTTGATTCATATTAGCAGTAGCAAACCCTAGATCAACAACTTCAACATTAACGGCTTCATTATCAAACTAGGGCAGACGATATCTCACAAACCGTTCGTCGGATTGACTTCATTCCACCACAAAAAGTTGTGGCTTTCAGAGGAGATCCAGATGGACCTACAACGTAGTTCTAAAGAGGAGATATTATTTTCCACGTAGGTCAATATTTACTTCTATAGTTGCAGCTTCAGTTTCAACAGTTTCTGGCTTCAAACTAGGGAAATTGATATCTTGCAAACCGTTCGTCGGATTGACTTCATTCCACCACCAAAAGTTGCAGCTTTCAGAGAAGTTTCAGATGAACCTACAATATAGTTTATATGAGGAGATATTCTAGTCCATGCAAGTCAATCTTTACTTCTGTAGGTGCAGGTTCAGTTTCAGCAGCTTCCGGCTTCACATGTGTGAGAGAGAGACACTTTTCTGCGCAGTAGAGAGAGAGAGATGTGATGAGATGAGTGAGTCCAAATGAGGAAAAGTCCTCCTGTATTTATACACAATGTTAGTGTTTGAATAGATGTGACTATTGGGCTTCTGAGCCTACATGAGTTGTAGGTTGGCTTGATAATAATTCCATAATCAAAATAAATTCATATCTCCATGAATACTTATTGGAATCAGATGATTTTTATATCAATCCTACACCTCTCGACGAGAGGAATAAAAATATTATCAACCATGAATAATATGACCCACATAAAGTTTTTCCCTAGTTGCCAATTTTAACACATACTCATTGGCTTCTTTGTCTTTTCGCTCAATGGTAGGTACAAATCTCTCTGATACAGATAATCTTCCATCTGCATATTCCATGACTAGTAGTTTTGGCCATCGAATTTTTCGACCCTAAACCTACCATCTTCCGCCATTGCTCCCACTCGAATGAGGAACCCTTCTCTCATGCGAGTTTATCAGCCAAATAGGCCTTCGTCTCTGATACCAGTTGTTAGAAAATTATATATTACAGAGCAATGGAACACATAAAATATTGTAGAAATATAAACACATAAAACAAGAGAGACACAAATATATGTGGTTCACCCAATTTGGGCTACGTCCACTGAGAAACAACTAGTCCTTCTTTTATTATATTATCCAACAAACTAAAGAGATACAACCTACAACAAATTCGCTGTAACACCCTCTTCACTCTCAATCTCCTCTCTCTTCCTCACTTAGCATACAAATCTACATAGATGCAATACAATTCCCTCATATATAGTGAGGGGTTTCCTTCTAGGGAAAAAAACCTTAAACTAAACATAACTTCTTTCGTCAGATCATCCACCTAATGAATGGCCCAGATTGACTAGAAATTACTAGACTTTTACAAGGCAATTTTACATCTATTTTTAGCTTCGGGGGCACTGCCCCTGAACCCCCACCGGGGGACTGATGGCCTCCAAATCCCCTAGTTGGGGGGGATCTCCCCCCCCCTTCCCCCGCACCCCCTCTCATGGAGGGGTGTATAAACTTCCTAGGGTATACATCCAGCTGAAACCTTTTGAATACATAAGATAATTAGGCTCCACACCCAACAATTATTTTAACAAGTTGTTAAAATAATGAAATATAGTTTGTTAATGCTTGCATGCATGTGACAACTATTATTTTCAGATAACTGAGTATTCTCTCATGAATAACTGATGCATGGCAGTTCAGACAAAGACCCAACTGAGATCAGATGAGGGACAATGTACTATCAGATGTTAGGATATTTCTAGTAAGTATTCCTTGCATGAGGAAGGAATCTATTTTCTTCTATGACTACGTAGTTGGACCTGAGGTGACAGTAGGTATGATTAGGAAATTTTTCAACCTATATATTGAGGCCTAGGTAGTCCATGATTTTCATATTTTGATTGCAGGAAGTATAGGATAGCTCTTGAGCTGATATTTTTTGTAGACAGAAGAGGATTTCCACTTGATTGATAATATAGTGTTGGTGTTTTATGCCGGTGCTTTCCCCAGTGATATATCTTGTGTTATGTTTGATTATTTCTCTTGATCAATTATATGTGTTTATGCTTGAAGATGCTCATGAAATCGATTTTTCTTTCGCTTAATGTTTTGTAGAACTAGATCAAGTATCTTTAGGGCATTGCATATATCAGTTTGATCTACAAGTGAAATTTCTACATGGTATCAGAGCTATCTGATTTGTAGAAAAACTCTACAAATGTGAATTAGAATTGACTGATCTAATGTAGAAGGTTCTTGTGGATTCTTCTCAGTTGGGCTCTCAAAAGGCTTTTATGGATTCTCATGTGTGGGGGTTGCAGAAGGTTCTTATGTATTCTTCTCAGCTGGGATATCAAAAACATAATTTATTCCTAATATCTTGCAATTGGATTCAGCAAGGAGCTTGGTCAGGCCTTGACTTTTTACCATTTTGTTAGTCTTGATGATGAGATCATACTATAAAATTTTAGTTATCCATCCCCCTCTCCTTCCATCAGTGTTAGGCTGAATTAGACAATTTTGATGACACTATCAAGTACATAGCAATGATAGAAGAGCGGAGGAGATAGACTCTAAAGGATTTTAGAGCTTCAACTAAAGAATAGGCTTGTTTTTCAATGATGTCATACTTTAGCTCAACATATCTCATAACCTTGCTAAAAAAGACAAAGGGTTTGTCATGTCCATCTTTGTTCTTTTGCAAAAGAATAGCAACTACAGTAGTTTCGGAAGAAAAATAAAAGACACTAAAATGTTTAGAGTAATATGGACTGGTTAAGGTAGGGGCTTCTGCAATGGCCTTCTTAATCTGATCAAATTCATATCTAGCCGGAACAGTCCATTTGACTTCATGGTTTTTTTTCAGCATATCAGTTATGTCCTTAACTATTTCAGCATAGTTAGGGATAAATTTTCTTAAAAAAATTAATTTTTCCAAGGAAAGCTTGAACTTCCATTTTGTTCCTTGGTAATATGATTGCTTGAATTGTGGAGACTCTTTTACGATAAATGACTACTTCTTTAGAAATGATGTATCTAAGCAGTTTTCCTTCTTGGAGTGCAAACAAAGAATTTTTGGGATTAAGGGAAATCCAAAATTTTCTGCACCTGTCAAAAGCCTTTCTCAAATGCTTCATATTATTTTCATCAGAATTGGAAAAAACAGTTAAATCACCTAAATAAATAACAACAAATTTGTTGGTCTTACCTACAAATTCTAGGTCCATAGCATGTTGAAATGTGGCTCCAATGTTAGTTACTCCAAAAGGCATCCAGGCATACATGAATGTGCCCCATGGAATTGTAAATGCAGGTTTTTCTCTATCCTCTGGACTAACCATAATCTGTTTATATCCCGAAAAACCGTCTAAGATGGAGATTCTTTGGGCTCCTAAAACTTTGTGAAGTAATTGATCCATCTTAGGCAATGGATAATTGTCATTCGAGGAAGATTTATTCAAATTCCTAAAATATATTAACGGAAGTATTATTTTAGCATCCAGCAGCTTCTTTATTTATTTTTCAGTTATAGGAAGAAGGACAAGATTAATTCTCCTCAATTTTTTTTTGAAAGGTTTTGCCTCTCGTTTTAATGGAATTTTGTATTCAATAAGAGATGTATCATATGTTTTTAATTCATTATAAAATGAGGCAAAAAATCTTAGCATTTAAGGAGGGATAAATATTTGTCTTTGGCTTCCATTGACATAGATGCAGAAATTTTAACGTTTCTGATCTCTTCAGAACTTCCAATGTTGTAAATTTCAATATTTTCCTCATGTGAATCAAATAGTGGATTTTTGGGGACATCATTATGATAAAAGAGCTTATCAAGAGGGATTAACCATTTTGGAATAAAATTGGATAATGCTATGATCAGAAATTTTAGGATCAATTGTGGTGTTTGATTTCATTATCAATTTCAAGATTATCAAGTTGTTCTTCCTCAACTTGCATATTTGAGAACTCATCAATGACTTGCAAAAAGGATTTTAATTTCTCGTCATCATCAAATATTTTCTAGTGCTTAAGATTTTTAGGAATAGATGGTCTATACTTGACTTGAATTTTATATTGGATAAGCATTTTATCATTTATTTTAAAGGAACTTGCAGAGATAGCGAAGGAATCTACATGCATATTTTGATCTCTAGGAATAACAGTAATATTGAATGTTAAAAAAAAAAATTCAATTGAATCCGAAACTTCATTCCTATAAGATCTTAATCTGGGGTGCCTAGTTTGACACTAATTCCTAACTTGTTTGACAATAAGTTCAGAATCACTGTATACACTTAAGTTCTTCCCCTTAAGACCTCTTGCTAGCTCCAACCCTAGCAGAAAATTTTCATACTCTGTCACATTATTATTTACATCGAATTCAAGTTTTTATGATTGGGTAATATTTTCTTCATTTGGTTAAATTAATACAACTCTAGCTCCTGCACCTTCCTTTGAGAAAGAACCATCAAGGTACAATTTCCAAATATCATTTTCAATAGTTTTAGGTTAATCAATAATATCTTCAACAATATGTTGAGTATTTTGTAAATTAGTTACGAATAGTTGAAAACACCGAAGTCTTGGTCAAAAACATAAATAGAATGATTCATAGCTTGATCATCTCTACAAACATTATTCATAAATCTAACTTCTCTATATAGCATAAGATGCTCACACCCATAAACTGGAATATTGGCATAAGACATATCCATTTGTAGGCTTCTGCATAGTTTAGCACAACAAGATCTTGATAGCATCATGCCAAATTTTGAGGAATGTTAGTGACTAATATGTCTAAAACCACACTTTTGTTAGGGATCTGTGCTAAGGTAACCACCAAGTCTTTAATGAGTCCAAGACAAGGAACTTTCTTGGAGTCAAAAGTGTAAAGATCATGGTAAGTTCTAGTGACTTCTAATTGCAACTGATCCATGATCACTTTAGGCATTAGATTATGGGAAGCCCCAAAATATAACATATAGTTATATAATAGGAAATCATGAATTTTCAAAGTCACATAAAATCGTGGTACATTCTCATCTATCATGTCAGAGGTAGGACCAAAAACTACTGAGGGTTTTTCGTCGTGCAGTTTTATCACATCCCCTTCAGCATCAACACTTGATGACTGAATCCACTTTGACACTTCGTTCTTATACCTTGCATTGTTTGACAGTTCAACTAGGGGAATTGGTATTTCAACACTTTCCAGCTCTCTTTCAACATTGAAGGTTTTCAAAATGGTTTTACCAATTTGACTTGTTTCACCTATTTGATCTAGTGGTTGAATGATAGTTGTCTAGGTTTCAACAGATTTTATCTGAGGTTCATTTAGAGTGAGAATTTTTGGAGGTCTACCAGGCCCTGGCCTAGGTCTAAGATCGTATCTTCGATTTAATTCTCCAATTAGGAATTCAGAGGAGGTCTGGTATTTAGAAATTTGATTGTCTTCTTGATTTTGGGAAGACTGATTTGAAGGGTGAGAAACAATAGCATTATGTACAGATGAAGAATCAAAATTATTTATATCTTCGAAAATTAGAGGACCAATATCATCTAGTTGTTGGTCATCAATCAAAAGAGGAGGTTGGATTTGTTGATCAGTGTTAGGTCTCTGTAAAATTTGAGTTTGAGGGGCTCTTATAAACTCAGTCTGTCGTCTGACAGCCGTTTGTTGTATGGCTCTAGGCTGAGTTTCAATATTATAAATCCTATTAGATAGGTTTCTAGGTAATCATGTTATCTCATCTATTTTCTCATCATCGGTTTTGATCTTTTAGGAAGATCCTTCCTCCTTACCCTCCATTTTTCTTTCAACTTTTTCAGCCTTGTCTTTGAGTTTAGATAAAGCTGATTTGTTAGCCTCAACTTATATAGCGTTAGTTTGCATAACCTAAAGGGTAGGATATGGCCTTTCCCTCAACATGAATGCAAAGTCATCATCAAAGGATTTGGAAAACCTAACTTTTGTTGTTGCAATTGGAGGTTTACAATTAGGAGGCATTTTTTGGTAGAGTTTATTGAATCATTTAATGAAATCTGCCACAGGTTCTCCATGATTCCTTTTAAGCTCTTCAAATAAAGTAAGGTAGTAAAATGGATCCTTTTTGATACCCCATTGGTTCTTGAATATAGTAGTTAAATAATTCCAGGACTGAATTGAATAAGCTCTCAGTTTCCTAAACCATATCCTAACATTTCCCTCTAAATATTGAACAAATAAACACATATATACATCCTCATGCTCTATATTCATATTATCTCCAAAATCTGGGAATGCCGCTAGATGATCTTCTATAGAAAGGTCATTCACCATTAAACCTAGGCAGGCGTTTCAAATACCCATCAGGGAAATTGTTTAAGTGGTTGGGAAGATGCAGGGCATCATATCTAGCTTGAATTATAAGTTGAAAGGCCATATCTAAAGATGAATAAGAAGATGATTCAGTAGAAGAGGTTGGATATGATGTAGTGGAGGATGAAGAGGAAGGTGGTGAAGAAGTAGGTGAAGATGGAGGTGTAAAAGTGGGAGGAGGAGAATGGGAAAGTGGAGGATTCCTAAAAGTTTTCAAAGGTGTTTTTATTACTAATTTTTGAACCTCTGTTTCAACTTTATTTTTACTTTCAAACAATGGATTTGAATATACAAAGAAGGTTTTTTCAAGTTAGGCAGAAGTGGATGGGAATGTATAATGATCGGGGGAGATAAAATCAATTGGTTTTAGCTCTGGTAAATGTACATCTAGTTCTTCATATGACTTGGGGGAATATGAAAATATTTCAGGAATTTTGTATGATTCCAAAGATTGGACTAAGAGAGCTGATTGCAAATCAACTCCTTTAGATAAAGGTTCTAAAACCCTACGTGTTAGATCAGCCAAATCTAATTGGGATGGAATTGAGATAAAGGGATTAGAAGTTGAAATATATTCAGGCTGTAATGGTACAGAAGAAGAAACAGAATCTTCAAGTCTCCTTCTAAATGAGGCATCTCTCACCAATCTCTTTGGATTAGATAAAGGAGATATAATTTGAGAGTTAGAGTGAGATTTGGTATGTTTTGAAGGAACCAGTTTGGTTTAGTGGAGTCACTAGTTGAATGATTTTTGAACCTACAAATTCTTTAATCACCTTAAAGAAAACATTTTTAATCATTTTCCCAGGGAAAATAGTTCAATTTTCGCTCCCCAGCAATAACACCAGTCTGATGTTGTCCTCTAAGATGACTCTAGGTGAGTTAGTCATGCGAGAGAATCTAAAATGTTTTGTTGGTTTTAAATTTTATAGATGACCAATGATATGAATTATTGAAAACAGGTGCTTAATCCTTAATAGTTACTAAGCTAGATGAAAGGGTTGTTATTTGTCTAGCTATAGTTAATTGATTTAAAGTGAATGAATAGTAGGATATTGATGAAGTATAACTTGCTAAATATTCAGAAATGATAGTTGATTGGTTATAAGTAAAGAACATAGGTAAACAATGTTTCCTGTAGAATAAAATATATTTAAATGAATGCATATTTGTGTGACAATGAATTGATATAGGGGAATTTATAATAACATATAGTCTTATAAGCTAGTCCCTAGTTATTGCTAATAACTTCACAGGGGATTTAAGATTGACTGATACTCAGTATGATCATACCCAGATATTTGCATAAAGGCATAAATATATGAACCAATGCATAATGAAATAAGCACACATGAAAAACTTACAAGGAGATAAAACAACAGAAGGCAAATTCAGAATCCTTACATTAACTTGGAAAATCTCCAGCTTAGTTACAATTCTGTTATCAAAGCTCATCCAAGGGTTCAACCCTAATAACTCGAAGGAGTAGTTATTTATACAAAATTTCTTCTAGATATTTTCAAAACAAAAATACAAAAATAGTACAAAACTATAAGAATTTCAAGATCGCTAAGTGTTTCCACTATTCTTTAGGAATTTGTTGATGATGTAGTCCCCAAAAAGTGTTTCCCAGTTGTCCTTTAGTTGTTGATGAAAGTTACTCAATAACTTCACACAAGTGATCCCATCGATCTTCACTTGGTATGGTAATATTTACTAATTTCCTATAAACTTCATCAACCTCAGTGTACTTCTCAAAAGTGGGCTTATTTACAAAAAGATGTTTAATTTCATGCTTTCAATAACTTCACACAAGTGATCCCATCAGTTTTCACTTGGTATGGCAAGATTTACTAATTTCCTGTAAACTTCATCAACCTCAATGTACTTCTCAAAAGTGCGCTTATTTACAAAAAGATGTTTAATTTCATGCTTAGTATTCAAATAAAAATCTAAAGCTTCTAATGCTTGTTTCCCTGTAATATGCCCATTTATACCTACAAAGTTTGATTTATCAGTTGCTATAGTATAAATCTTCTGGAAGTATTCTTCTAAATTGATCAACCTCTCATTTGGGGCCACTAATCCTAGGAGTCCTCTTTGATTAAGTAAATTAAACTTAAAATTAAATCTTTAGACAAAAGTCTTCAAGGTTTGACACTTAGTTTCTAACTCAATCATCAAGTCCTTTTCTACAACACCTTCTTGATTTCTAGGATGGTTTCTATTCTATCCATAATTTCAATCTGTTCCAACTCGACCCTGGTTTTTGAATTTATAACTTTGATCATGTCTGAAGTGATCCAAGATCTTTTTCTTATAGATGTATTAAATAATTACATGGATAAATTGCAGCTTAAACATAGAAATTGAATGTGCACAAGAGAGAAGAGGAGAAACACATAAAAGCATGAAAGAAGACAAAAGACTTGATAAAAAAGTTCGTCCAATTTGGACTATGTCTCAGGCCCTGCTCAATTAATGGGGAAGCCTTCATTCATTAAGTGGCATGAGAAAGAAGAGTACAATCAACATTTAGAAAAAAGGAGTCTTATACCTCCACTCTGGAAAATGTCTGAAAAATGGAGAGCTATGTTGTAGAAACTAACGTCACCATTGATTTCCTATTGCCGAGAGGCACAAAATCAATATAAAACTTGCCCAATTCTAACACTGGACCAAAACTGACCCCTTGGAAAATGTGCTCGGGCAAGGTTCCACTCCCTGTCACAGCCCTGCTCACAGTTCCACCACATGTAATTTATCTGCCTCGAACTGCATGCACATTCTCCCCCTTGGTGAGCTATGCAGAAAGGTTTAAATAATTTTTGATGGGCGGATTAAACAAGAAGGGGGTTTAGCGCAATGGAAACCTTAGAAATTCATTGAGGAGGG
Organism: Pinus taeda; assembly: GCA_000404065.3. Lineage (NCBI taxonomy): Eukaryota > Viridiplantae > Streptophyta > Pinopsida > Pinales > Pinaceae > Pinus > Pinus taeda. Next base: position 131,064 of record APFE031256297.1, on the reverse strand, counting down.
GTCAGGGGATCAAATCTTGCCCCTCCCAAATTAACCTACATATTATTTTGTTGGGTTAATGTTGGGGTGGAAAGTCTACTATTTTTGGTGGATTACCCCCATTTCTTGTCGTTGGTTGCTTATCATGGTGAGGTGGAGGGGTGGCGGGGTTGACTGCCTATGCCTCACCATATATTATGGCTATTATGTGTGGGCTCCGGGGTGGCAGGGTCATGGCCGCCCACCCCACTTTGACATTTTTTTGTTAGGTGGTTCCAGTGGGTACTTGTTAAATTGGCAACTAGGGCCAAACTCCATGTGGATCAGATTATTTATGGCAGCTGATATTTTTATTGGATCCCTCTCGTCGAGAGGTGTAGGATTGATCCAAAGATCATCTGATTCCGATAAGTATTTATGGAGATATGAATTTATTTTGTTTATATAATTATTATCAAGCTGACCAGCACTTGAGTAGGCTCAAAAGCCCAAAAGACGTGACTATTCATCATCCACCTTTTAGTATAAATTGGTGAGGATTTGAAGTCATTTCACTCATGTATTCTTGAGGTGATCTCCTCTCCACGTCTTGGGTTTTTGGAGTAGGAGAGAACAAAAGAATACGTTGGCCTAGATGATGCCCTAGCCACAGAAAGGATGATGCCCTAACAGCAGTTCAGCTGTGCCCTAGCCGCAGGTCAGATGATGCCCTAGCCGCAGAAAGGATGATGCCCTAATAGCAGTTCAGCTGTGCCCTAGCCGCAGGTCAGATGTGCCCTAGCCGCAGGTCAAGGGAAGGCTCCTATCCTCTAGGAGTTCCAATAAACAGTCAACATGGTGCCCTAATCCGCTGACAGGTATTGCCCTAATCTGTTGTACAAGGAGACTCTTAGATGCAGCAAAAGGAGACGTTAATTTGTGGTTAAGGGGAGGCCTAAACCGGCCCTAAATGAAGGCCTGAATCTGCTGTCTATTGACCCTATGCACAGCTCCTTATCCACATTCATAATCTGCCTTATCTATAGTCAAAGAAGGAGGTTCCAGCCACCGAAAATGGAGGTCTCTAGAAGCTGTCCAACTGTGCCTTAAACCGCAGTCCAAACAAGGAGTCTAAGCTGCAGTTCAGGTGTGCCCTAATCCGCTGTCAAAGTAGGGCTAGTGCTGCCCTAGTCATAGTCCTAAAGGAGGTCATAATCAGCAGCAAATGAAGGAGGAAGGCCGTAGTTGAAGGAGACCTTATCACTGTATGATAGGACCCTTAAACGCAGCAAGGGTAACTATATTACAGCATGAAGGATCAATGATAATGTCACATTGCTGTAGGTGACAGCAAGGCTGTTTGGGCATGTTAGTATTTCTCCTAAGCTTGAAGGAGAATCCACTATGAGAAGGAGATTGAGGCTGCTATTTAAGGGCTGTTAGAATCACTGTCTGAAGGATACCGTATTGCAGTGTACAGATGATGGACATGCAGTGATAGGATGACATCTGTTAGAACAGCATGATGAACAACAGTGATAGAATGACATCTGTTAGAACAGCATGATGATGATGATGCACATGGGTATGGGCAGCATGATGATGGATAAGATCATGGACATGGGCAACATTAGTGCAGCATGGTGCAGTATGCAGTGGTACAGCAAATGGACGAGATGCAGAACGATGATAGGTGAAGGAGTCACCTTGGAGAATCAGTTGAAGTAGAATGTCTTCAACTGATTTCATCGTTATACGAAATGATCTATGTTAGATCTAGATAAGTCAAAGTATTGAATTCTGTTGTAATCGTACTATCTCTCTCTCTCTCATTCTCTGCTGAACTTTGAAGATAAAAGAAGATTTGATCAAAGGGTTTCCCCACACATTGTGGGGTTTGTCCCTGGCTTGCGCCATATCTTGTGTCCTCTTGTGTTGGCTTGTCTTCTGCGATTTATATTTATGTTCTATCTGCAGTTTATATTAATGTTGATGTGATTGCTAACTATGGAAATTTAAATAAATTGCTCTAGCATAGAACATACCTAAAATTAACAGTACTGGTGGCAGTGGGGTCATGGCCACCCGCCTCACTATTTTTAATATTTATTTGTGTGGTGGTTCCAGGGGCGGCAAGGTCATGGTCGCCCACCCCATTTTTTTAAATATTTATTTATTTATTTTTAAATAAATAACCACCGACCCTTTTTGGGTTTTTCCATAACCTTAGGTGGTAGAAGACAAATTAATGGACCCACAAACTCACCCAGAAAACTGGTCAATTTCTTGCCAAATTGTGCCCGCCTTAAGCCTACCACATGGATAAGTCAGCCCACAACTTTGATTGCTTCTATCTTCTTCATATGTACTCAGATTTGAGTGTTGTTCACACCGTTGGACTCAGGGTGACGAGAACTTCGATTTAATGTCAAGTTAATCAACTTTCTGCCACTTTGAATTTTGAGACTTTTCCATGCCACTGGTGTTTGGAGATCCACATGGATCAATCCTCCCCATTGAGGAGCTTTGGACTGCCAAAAGCTTTATCAATCAATTGGAAAGTGAGGTAATTGTTCCCTCGCTCTTTCTTTTTCTAGCCATTTTCCCTTGCTAGGGTGCATCCCCTTGAAACCAACTCGAAGGTATTCCACATCTCCCCATCGTGAAGTCCTGATTCTTCTGTCAAGGATGATATCTTCAGGCAGCTCATCGAGATACTCTGGTGAAAAATCATCAACTGTAGGAACTGATCCCACCTCTTCAGTGTCCATAATCAATGGTGGCTCATAAAGCTTCAAGTTTTCCACATTCACTATGGAGTCCATTTTCATATATGTTGGCAAATCGAGATGAAAGGAATTGTTTTCAATCTTCTCCAAGATGGTGAATGGACCATACCAGATTGTTTGCAACTCCTTCCCTTCTCCCTTCATCCTGTCCTTGCTGATATGGAACCACACTTTTTCGCCCACTTGAAATTGATGGTCGACTCGGTGTTTGTCATGCCGTGCCTTGTACCGAGCCTAAATTTTCTCCAACTACTCCTATACTGCTTGGTAAATCAATTGGATCTGTTGAATGAACTGCTATGGTTTGTCCATGTCATCACATCCACTAGAGTCATCTTCCCTTCCAAAGACCATATCAAAAGGATCTTTGGGCAAGTAGCCAAAACATGTCTCAAATGGTGAATGATGTGTAGATGAGTGCACTACTCAATTGTAGGAATGTTGCACATATGAAAGATGCTCATCCCACAACTTAGGATGTTTTCCACAATAGCCTCACAACAAGTGTACGACGGTGCGGTTGACAACCTATATCTGTCCATCATTTTGTGGATGAAATACTGTGCTTCTTTTCAACTTGGTGTCCATCATCTTCCACAAGCTGGTCCAAAACTCTCTAAGAAAGAGAGAGTCCCAATCTGACACAATCGATGTGGGAAACCCAAAATGGACCCAAACATGCTGAAAGAAAAGATAAGCAGTCTACTTTGCAGTGATCTGATTTTTACAAGGCATTAAAATACACATCTTACTAAAACGGTCAATGACGACATACAAATAGTCATGAATTTTTCTAGACAAAGGCAAACCTCCTACAAAATCCATCGACACACTTTCCCATGGATGATTTGGAATAGGGAATGGTGTGTAGAGCCCAAGTTTTCTATTAGAGGGATTTGAAACAGAACACATCACACATTCCTTTAAATAGCAAGTCACAATGTTCTCCATATGAGGCCAAAAACAAAATCTTTGTACATGACACAAATATTTTTCAACACCAAAATGACTAGACACAAGGGAGGTGTGGGCCTCTCGAATTACATGTACCCTTTCCCCTATGGGTATGCACAATTTCCAAGGTGATACAATAGTTTCCCCTGCAAGTGATAGTTGTCCACCTATGAACCATGGGTTAGTTTTGCATAAATCTCTTTAAATTCATCATTGTTAGCATATTGTTTAGCATAACTTTCAAAAGATAACGAAGCATTATGAAAAATAACAGAAGTAGAAATAGGAGAGCGAGATAGAATATCAACCACTTTGTTTCTAGTGCCCTTCTTATACTTTATTACCAGATGAAATTGATGAAGAAAACCCATCCACCTGAAATGACGAGCTTGCTACAACTTAGTTTGTGACTGAAGATACTGCAAAGGTTGATGTTCTGTATGAATGATGGTGTCCTTGCCAATCAGGTAATGTTTCCACTTTTTCACACTAGACCAAGGCATATAACTCCTTGCCATAAGTGGGATAGTTTATGACAGCCTGAGAGAATTTCTCTGAATGGTAACATATCGACTTCTTTTGTTGCATCAGTACAGCTCCCATGGCATATCCGCTAGCATCTGTCTTGATCTTGAATGGTTGTTGGAGATCTGGTAAGGCCAAGACCAGTGTAGTGTTGATCTTTTCTTTCAATGCTTCAAAGGACTTTTTCTGCTTTCCTCCCCATTGAAAGACTTGCTTTACACTTGTCAATGTGTGTAAGGTGCTGCAATAATAGAGAAATTGGCAATTTATCTCCTCCAATACTGTATTGCACCAAAAAAGTTGTGAACCTCGGTTACACTAGTAGGCTTAGGCCAATTTACAATTGCTTCAACTTTAGAAGGATTAATTTTTAATTGACCATGACCAACAATATGACCTAGGTAAACCAAAGAGGTTTTCCCAAACTCACACTTTGACAATTTTACATAGAGTTTTTATTTTTTCAATACATCAAGCACTTTCTTTACATGGCATACATGTTCATTCCAGCTTTTACTAAAGACAAGAATATCATCTAGATATACAAGAACAAATTCATCAATGAAAGGCCTAAAGAGATCATTCATGACCCTCATGAAAGTTGATGGAGCATTGCAAAGTACGAATGGCATCACCATCCATTCGAACAACCCATGTTTGGTCTTGAAGGCGGTCTTCCACACATCATGCTCTGCAATTCAAACCTGGTGATAACCACTACGCAAATCCAATTTGGTGAAATAGACGGCATTCTTTAACTGATCTAGTAAATCATCAATGCGTAGGAGAGGGTAAAAATTTTTCAACGTGATTTTTTTTAGTGCTCGGTAATCCACGCACATCCTCCATGTGCCATATTTCTTTGGAACTAAGATAATCGGTGAGCCGCATGGAGAAGTGCTCGGTCTGGTGACCCTTTGGTTCAATAGTTCCTGCACCTACTTTTTTATCTCCTCCATCTCAATAGTCGACATCCTATACATGCAGATATTTGGTAAAGGAGCGTCATGCTGCAAATGGATCTCATGTTGGATTTCCCTCTTAAGAGCTTGGTTCCTAAAATATCTCATCATAGTTAGAAATTAATTCACATAATTCCCTTTTATGAACATGATCACAACCATGGAAAGCATCAGATAATTCTACATCTTTCCCCCTTACAACCATAAGCATGCAACCCTTACTGGAATTCACCAACCTCTTCATTTGTCCTGCACTTACAAGGCTGGCATTGATTTTAGTTTGATGAGCCCTTACAATATATTCTACCCCATATTTCGTGATTTGGTATTTGTTTTCATGGCAGAAGAAGATTTATTTTCTATCATATAGGCATGGACTCCCTAACACCATGCCACAGATATCCAATGGCATCACATCAAGTTATACCTCATCCACTAACTTAGAAGCGACCACAAATTTAACCTTGCACTGCTTAGTTACATTCAATTTTGCTTTATCATGTATCCATCCAAGCGGGTAAGGTTTTGGATGTGGTTTGGTTTCTAAGCCTAGCTTCTTTACCAAGGATTCTGAAATTAAATTTTCTTGGGATTCTGTATCAAATAGAGTTCCCACCTTTGCATGATTTATGATAACTCTAATATGAAATAACTCAATTCTCTTTCGTTCATTAGGAAGAGACTCATCTATTGAACTAGTGCCTTCATGTGATTTAGAATTAACATGAGGTGTAATAGTACCTTTTGTTCCTACTGCTGTGATCAATGCTTCATCTCTGGAATCGGATCCAAGGTCTTGCTGCACAATTGCCACTGTCTTCTGCTTGCGTTTTCCTCCATACTTCTTTGGTCGATTTTCCGGTTACAATTTCTAACAATGATCATCGCCATGACCTTCCTTTTTGCAGTGGGTGCAATAAGGTCTTTCGCCTTCATCTTTCTTGGTTGATGCCGTCTTTTTCTCCTTTCCCTTTCCTTTCAATTTGGGTTTTCCATTTGGAGATTTGAAAGGTGGTTTCTTGAAATGATCATCTCTTCCATTTTTTCCCCTGTTCTCAAGATGAATGACCTTTACATTGGCTGAGTCAATAGTAGTTGTTTAAAACAATAATAATGAATGTCTAATGTAACTATGTAATGATCCAGTATACTTAGTTACTACTTCGGGTGAGTCAAGTGCAATGCCCAAATTAATTTCTTTTTTTTAAACTCCTTTGTAAAGCTTTGAACATCCTGACCTCTACCTTGCCTTAAGTATTGCTAATCCATTAAGGATTTTTGCTTATAACCCAAGGGATAAAATTTTTCCTTTAATGCATAAATGAAACTAGGCCATGAGGAAAGAAGATTACCCACACTCTTACTGCTTCGCAATTTTGTCTCCCACCAGACGAGAGCGGTGCTACTTAGCCAAAGAGAGGCCAACTGAATCTTTGCCTCGTCCTCTTCAATTTGCTAAATCTTGCAGTAGATTTCAATATGCCTAATCCATTTATTAAGCTTTTATGAATTACTTTCACTGTTAAATATGGGAAGATCATATTTTACATCTAATTTAAAGAATGGTTTCTTAGATGCATCCCTTGAATTTCAACTGACTGATAACTCACAATTAGTTCCTCAAATGGTTTGGAACTAATTTAATTGGACTTAACTTAGTAAATTGAGCTAACTAATTACAACTCAAATATATCTCAATCTTATCTCCTTAATTAAGGAATAATCTCCTTAATTTAAGGGATAACTATTGCATGACTTCAGAAAGACTTCTAACTTGAATTTCTCCAACTATTTTTTTTTCTAAGTAATACTATTCTATTGATAAAAACAAAATTAAAAATACAACAAGGCTCCAGCCTCTGTGGTGCTGAACAGAGTTATGTCAAAATTTAATCAAGAAGACAAAACTTGACTGCCCACTGAGGGGAAACCAGTCCGAGTGAACCGATTGTAAAATGCCCATGTAGGGGTCTCAATTCTTAACCTAAAAAGTCCCACACAGGGGTCCTAAATCAAAACCTATCAAAAAGAGCCACATGGTTTGAAAAAATAGTAGAGAAAAAACCCCATGAAACAAACCCATGAAACAACAAGAGAGCGGCGAATCGAAACCTGGCAACTTGACCCCCTAGGTATAGTCTGGTGGAGGCTCCTCCACAATGCAACACACATACTCATACCAGTCATCATCCTCTGCTGACGTGCCGCACGGGATGCCATCGACTGCTTGCGAGCCAACCGAACTACCCTCGACTGCATGCTTTCCTGACGTGCCACCCGAGATGCCACCAACTGCTTGCGTGCCACTCGAACTGCCTTCGATTGCATGCTTGCCTCCAGCCATATCCTTGCCATGAAGAATGTTGTCATGACCAGCCTTGCTCGTCTTCTTTACCGTCTACTACTTGTTGTTGTTTCCTTTCTCTGGTTCATGACCATCCTTGTTCGTCTTATCTGCCTTCTGCTACTTGTTGTTGTTCCCTTTCTCTGGTCTAGGTTCACGGGTCTGAGCATCCTGCTCATCTTGTGGACTGATTTCTTCATTGAAGGTCACTGTGACAGTGGCAATGATATCAGGACGATGCAACGTACTGTGAAAGCGAAATTGGGTCGTGTGGTGAGAGGGGTGAGGGGGGGTAGGGAGGTTGGTTGTTTGGGTAGCAACGTTCATTCTTCTGGCACCATGGGCTTATGCCCGACCTCTACCGTTGTGCGTGTCAAGGTGTTTACCAGAGAAATGACCTCTGGAATGAATAGTAGAAGGGGATGAGGAAGGAGTTGCTAGTTTAGGGGTGGGCGTCGAGGGGAGGTGAATGCTTCCGCCATGACTACTACCTCTTCTGCTATGCATTCGATGGTGAGTACACGACATGGCTGGTTGACGGTTGTTGGTCTGAGCCAAAATGACTGTGTTGTTATCAGTGGTTGTAGTAGGGGAGGCAGAGTTTACTCTGGAGTTGATGAGGCTATTCATAAGAGATGAAGAGGAATTCTGGGTGGAATTCAGAGCACAGTGAGTGATTTAGGAGAAATGGAAGCCATTCCCAAAATCAATACAGCTGAGAATCCAACAGTGCCTCCTTGTAATTGTGCGTGAGCTCAGCTCCGCAGATGAGGGGGGCAAGAGTAGTTTAGTGGGGATGGGATGAATGGATTATGGCTTGCGGAAGCCATGGCCTTGTGCCTACTACAAATTCCTCGACTTGAGCACCAGAGTAATGGTACCGGCAGGCTGATTGTGGCTTGCCATAAATTGGCATGGAAGGGGACGCGGGTGGCCATCTCGCCTGGCTGAACTGTGATCTGTCATCTAAGTGAGTTGCCTTCAAGGACAACACCTATGTCATAGTGCCAAATCTGTGTCATAATGCCAACAATCTCCCCCTTTTGACTTGATGGCAACCCCAAGTCACTCAAAGTCCTTCTCCCCCTTTGACATCAAGGGAAAAGGGTTATGCTCCCCCTGAATACATGCTGAAATCTTTACTTTCCTGTGCTATCCATGCTCCCCCTGACTGTAGGAAAGGTCTACAATAAGATGTTCTACAAGAAGAAACATGACTTTATACATCATAAATGACCTTCCTATCACCAAAGACTCATACATACATCCATCTCCCAACCAAGTGGGGATATACCAATAGTTTACACATGATAAAACAAGAACATTACATCATCCATACCAGGCATAAAGGGGAAACCAAATAGGCCATTAGATGACCTTGATAAGAAAATAAATACATGACATAGAGACAAAATATCTACAACAAGATTATGAAAGTCATCAACAACTATCATCTGCAGCATCTGTCAATCATCTTTCAGACCAACAACCATGATCTCCCTCTAGACCCGTTCCACCTGAAACCACAACCAACTGTGAACTTGAACCAAGATCTTCTAAGATAATGCCAACCATGCATTATTAGAAGTATATATGCTCCCCCTGAACTAGTGCCAAATGGTCTCTGATAGACCCATATCAGACTCTTTTCGTCTTGAGCCTGGCCCACTGATTGTCTTCAATCCAACATATACACGACTGTAACCACAGAAACTGGCATATGTACGTGGATGATCCTCATGAAACTCGTGCACAACCACTTTTCTTTGAAACAGATAATTTTTAATAGCAATATGATGCATCAACTACTCCCGGCTTCTGTCTAAGGTATTCAAATGTCTCCCTGGGCAGTGGTTTGGTGAGAATATCAACAACATGTTCCTTGGAGGGAACATACTCCAATTTGACCTTTTGTTCAAGCACTTGTTCCCGGAGAAAATGATATTTGATAGGTATGTGTTTGGTCTTTGAATGCATGACTGGATTCTTTGAAATACTGATTACACTTGTATTATCACATAAGGAGATAGGTGGAGTACAAGTGATTTGAAAAGCTTACAAAGTTTGCATCATCCAAAGGAGTTGTGTGCAGCAAGATGTAGCAGCCACATATTCCGCTTCAACTATAGATAAAGCAATTGAACTTTGTTTCTTGTTGAACCAAGATACTAATCTGGGACCCATAAAGAATGCACCACCACTAGTGCTTTTTCTGTCATCCACGCTTCCTGCCCAATTTGCATCTGCATATGCATGAAGTGTGAGATTTGCATCTCTAGGATGCCATAAGCCATAGTTTTGTGTTCCTTGAAGATATTTGAAAATGCTCTTAACTGCCTGAAGGTGTGCTTCCTTTGGATTTGCCTGGAATCTTCCAACTATTCCCACTGCATGCATGATCTCTGGTCGGCTACCTGTCAGATACAACAGACTACCAATCATGGATCTATAGGTTGGTTGATGTACTGCTGCTCATTCATCATTTGTGCTGAGGTTGCATCCTGTTACCATAGGGGTACATACTGGTTTCGAATCCTCCATGCCATATTTCTTTAAGATCTACTTGAGGTACTTGGTTTGTGATAAAAATATACCGTCTTTATTTTGTTGGACTTGTAAGTCAAGAATTTATGTCAGCTCATGACGCAAGGACATTTCGAATTCTTTCTGCATCACCAAAGCAAATTTTTGACCCATGGTTTCTTTGTTGCTAACAAAGATGATATCATCAACATACACAACAAGTATTAGCAATTTATCATTATCAATTTTATATAGATTACTATCTACTGATCCTTTTGAAAAAACTTGTTGATGGAGGTATTTGTCTAGACAATAATACCAAGCCCTTGGAGCTTGTTTAAGACCATAGAGTGCCTTCTTAAGTCTGCATACAAGTTTTGGATCATTTCCAAGGATGAATCCATCTGGTTGCTCAATATACACTTCTTCTTCTAAGTCTCCATTTAAAAAGGCAGATTTCATATCCATTTGAAATACTTTGAATCTCTAAAAGCTAGAAAGAGAAAGGAACATTCTTATGGCCTCAAGTCTAGCAACCAGTGCAAAAGTTTCTTCAAAGTCTATATCTTCTTGTTGAGCATACCCTTTACAAACAAGTCTGGCCTTGTTTCTAACAACATCTCCATTTTCATTCAGTGTTTTTTGAATATCCATTTTTTCCCTATGACATTCTTATCATTTGGTCTAGGAACCAACTCCTAAGTATTATTCTTTTCAATCTGCTCAAGTTCTTCATTCATGGCCTTGACCCAGCATTCATCTTTGCATGCTTCACTTACATTTTGTGGTTCAGTGGAGGAAAGCAATGCTAGATAGCTTGAGGCTTATGAGATAGGTCTTCTTGTTTGTACACCTGCCTCTTTCTGCCCAAAAATTTGAGTTTTTGTATGATTCTTTTGAATGTACCTAGATGGAGTCTTTTCTTCTATCCTTATCTGTTGTTTTGGTGCCTCATGGGTTTCTTCTTCATCATAAGTCTGATTTGATGTTGAAGGATAGTCCTCATCATCTTCGAAATCTTTGGATTTTACCTGCCTAGGAATGTTTCCTCCTTCATAAACCACTACATCAATACTTTCAAGAATTTTTCCAAGTCTTTTATTATAACACTTATATCCTTTGCCGTGGGAGAGTAACCAAGGAGAATGCCTTCATCTACTCTAGGTTCAAACTTGCCAAGTTTTTCATCAGTCCTTTTGATGTAACATTTTCTTCCAAAAATTTTGAAGAATTTTACTGTGGGAGTCTTACCATGCCAAAGTTCATGAGGAGTTTGAGTGCTATTCACCCAGACCTTGGTCTTGTTGAGAATAGTAACTGCAGCAAATGCAGCTTCACCCCAGAAGGTTGTGGGAGTTCTAGACTCATCAAGCATAGCACGAGCCATTTGTTGAACTATTATATTCATTCTTTCCACTAATCCATTTTGCTGAGGAGTCCTTGCAGTAGAGAATTCCCTTCTTATTCCATGTTCTTCACAAAAATCAAAAAATTCATCCGAGGTAAATTCCCCTCCTCGATTAGACCTGAGGCATTTGATTTTGTGATTTGATTTGTGTTCAACCAAGGTTTTGAATGCTTTGAACTTTTCGAAAGCTTCATATTTATGCTTCAGAAGTCCTATCCAACACATCCTTGAAAAGTCATCAATGAATAATATGAAGTATTCTTCTCCTCAAGGTGACTTTTTCCTAGATGGACCACATACATCAGTATGGACAAGTTCAAGTGGCATACTTGTTGATCCTTCCTTCTCACGAAAATTAGTTCTAGTTTGCTTGCCAAACTAACATGATTTGCAAATTGTATTGTATGGAATTCTGATGTCAGGGAGATCACGAACCGCCTGATATTTGCATGCTTTCCTTATCTGAGAGAAGCTTAGATGCCCCAATCTTCTGTGCCATATCCAGTGTTCATCATTCTTGCTTAGATATCATTTTTGTTGTCCTCCCTTAAGTATGTATAAATTGTTTGGAGTTCTTATGCCTTTGATCATTGTTTCTCCTGTATCAAGCTCACGAACAATAAATCCATTTGATCTAAATATTACCTCATTTCCTTGATCACACATTTGATTGACACTCAATATATTATGCTTTAATCCATCAGCATACATAACATTTCTAGCTTTAACCTTTTCTTTCAAAAGAACAGAACCTTTACCTTTTATGAGTGTAGGGGTGGCATTTCCAAATGAGACCTTCCTTTCCTTTTCTAAGGCACTATATAACTGAAGTTTTTCTTTATCACCTGTCATATGTTTCGAGCATCCACTGTCAATGTTCCACTGATTTTCCTGTCCTTTTGCATATAAGGCTATACCACATCTTTCTGGTTGCAGTTCCTTCTTTCTCCATGTTTTGGGACTCAATGAAGCTTGCTCCTTCTGAGTTGTTTTCCGAAACCTACTCTTGCATTCAGAATCTTCATGACCGAAGTTGTTACAAATAGAACATTCTATTTCATTTTCAAGAGTAGAAAAGTTATTGTAAGTCCTTTTCATGATCCTAGTCATACTCCTTTGTTTTTGAGCTTCTCTAGTCATGATGGTCTTGTAGGCAACACATTGATCAATTTTGTGTCCAAAGCTATGACAAGAGAAACATTGGCCATTGAAGAAATTCCTGTGATTATCAAACCTACCAACCAAATGATTGTAGTTTCCATCCATTCTTGAGGCAAATTGAGAATGATTTACCTACGGTTGGTTGTAGCTTCTGTTTATCCTTGAAGTAGATTGCCTTCGGTTTACTTGGTGACCTTTGTTCATCCTTGAAGTATATTGACCCTAATTTACTTGGCGATCTGCTTTATGCCTTTATTGTCAATGGTCAACCTGTTCACTTCTCCTTGTTGCATCAAGATAACTTTGGAGGTGGATGGCTTCTGTGCCTGAGATGCTTCTTCAGAATATTTGAGACCTGTCTTGATTAGAGGAGAACACTACACTTTGATAATCTCATCTAAAGTTTCAGATCCTTTAGCAAATCTAAGATAAGAGCTTTTTTTTTCTCAATATCTTTTCTAAGTCCCACAATTTCACATTCTAACTTTTCATTGTGTTTTTCCCTTTTAGCAAGTTGGATTGTCAGAGTATCTATGATCATACTCTTTTCTTCTAAACAAATTTTAAGTTTAGAAATTTCTTCATAGAGATCATTTTCATCTATATCATCCAAGAAATCATCATCTTGAAAATCCATCAAAAGTCTATAATCATTACATTGTTCATCTTCATCACTAATTGAAAATCCATCACTGTTTTCATGAGAATAATACCTCTTGTTTAGATAAAAAAAAATTCGGCAAAATCACATATAAAAATCATTTGTCGACGCGTTTCGAACCAACCAGTGTGGTTCATCGTCAGGACAAGTTGAAGATCCAATCTGAGCGATGCAATAAATAGGGACAGCAGGCCATTTCAACAGCTAGATTGACAAGGTAACGGTTAACGGGACCTCTAACAGCTAGGTTTGACTAGGCCCCAGGGGGAGGGACCTAAATTTATTTAATTATTATATTTATTCATTATTATAATTATGTATATGTCCATTACTATAATTATGATTATTAAAAATCCATTATTTAATTCAAATCTTGAGAAAGGTAAATACCAAATATTATTTCTAAGTCAAGAACCTAAACATATTTATTTATTTTAATATATCCTTTACCATAAAAAAATTATTAATAATAATATCAATATTACCCTGATATTGGGATGAGAAACTAAAATGGTAAATAATATATTAAATACCAATAATAAATATTAAAAGACTCATGGCTAATAAACCTATTATTTTTCATTCCAGAACTTAATTCAATTATTACTTATTAATATATTTAATAACATATATTCCTTAATACCTATGCAAACATATTTTTTCTTTTCTTATATACCTAATATATTACTAATGTTTACCAATCTATTAGTATGGGGGTTACTTATAAGAACAAGATGGTAAATTTTATTCTATTAATCTATTTATTTAATCTTTTCATATGTACTTACCTTAAAACTTTTTTATCATTCTTAATATCAATCCTAATATCAATGTTTACCCTATTATATATAATTAAATGGTAAATATTTCTCTTATCTACCCATTAACTAAATTATTATATATAAATAATATAATATTATTTATTTCCATTATTAATGTGAATGTTATTATTACAATATTAATATATTTCATTACCATTACCTTGTATAATCATGCTATTATTAATTATTATTTATTTGATTACTAAAAAAATTTAATGGTGAATCTCATTATTATTTATTTAATTCATATATCTTAATCTTATTAATTCTTATTCATATATATTCTCCTTAATACGTATTTTTTTTTTTTTTTTATAATTATCTTAGTATTTTCCCTTTATTAGGATGAGTAAAAAGGTAAATGATCCTTATTAAATTTTTACCACCAATCTAGACCTTTAATCAAACTAATAATAGCTCTTCTTACTTACATTATGTTTTCTGTTCCATCTAACTGGTTCCTTACCTTTGTCAAGCTTATCTTTATGAGGACACTTGGCTACATAGTGACTAACTCTAAAGGTAGCTTACCTCTGAATCTTCCAGAACCCCGTTGAAGGTTCTTGACAAAGTTTGATTCTTCCTCTCCTTCTGACATATGTCCTAACTCATTGTAATCTCTTTTTCATGAGGCTTTGAATGCAGCTTCTCTCCTGTCTGATGGTCTCCCTTTTCTCATTTCGAAAGCAGCTAGGATTTAGTGCAGCTGTGACATGGTAATGCTCTGTAGATTCTGCTTTTCTTCTATGGCAGAAACTTTTGATTCAAACTCAGAAGACAAAGATCTTAGAACCTTTTCAACCAAAGTAACTTCTTTCATTTCTTCACCCAAGTTTTTCATGCAATTAATAATCTCATCTATACGTAAGAAATAGTTAGCCACACTTTCATCATTGTGCATTTTGAGATTTTTCATATTGAATTCTGAGAGTTTGTAGTTTTTCCATTTTACTTGATCGTCTCCTTCATAGCTCAGAACGATCTTGTCCCATATTTATTTTGTGATTTTGAGCTACATAACCTTGACGAATTTTGATTGAGATAAACTCCCTAATAGAGTATTGATAGCCTTTGCATTTGTTTCATACTGCTTCTTACCAACCGTATCTGTAGGAGTTGCTGATGGAAATGTGTATCTTGTTTCCACGATATCCCAAACTTCTATACCAAGAGATTGAAGATAGGTTGTGATTCTTACCTTCCAATAGACAAAGTTTCTCCCATAAAAAATTGGTGGTCTGATCGATGCCTCTTTTTCGTAGTTGCTCATGATGATAGATCTTCCTTCAAGCAATCAATCTTCTTCTGAAGGACCTACTTTCATACCAATTGTTGGAAATAATATTGAGGGGGGGGCGTGAATCAGTATTATCAAATCAATTATTTTTCATTTCACAATCAGATTTGTATACACTACTTCAATTATGAGAAATTGCGTATATACGCTACTGTGTCTAAAGAAACCAACGTATATTAGTAAACTTATGATTCATTACGTGTTGATCTTTAATCAGTGCATCATAACTTCATTAACCATAAGAACAGTAAACAGGTGCAGTAAAACAGAACAAATCATCACACACATGGACACAAGATATAAGGTGGAAACCCAATGTGGGTGAAAACCACCTGCTGCAATTCGTTTCTATCTTCTTTTAATAAGAAACTTCTCTTTACAATATTTTTGTACTGGTGTGGTCTTATACCAGTACGCAGGCTTCTACTTGTAGAAGGCTACTACCTTCTCTCGTTCTCCAGCTTCTCCTGGAACGGAGCTACAACCCCCTTAGCTCTTGTACTAGCTGATGTACTAGTACGTAGGTGCTGACCTATAGAAGGCTACAACCTTCTCTTTTCTTCCAGGGACCACATTTCATAAATTTTCAGACTACGTCCATCAATAACATCAATCAAACATCAAATCTATCTGCATCAATCAATCTCCTTGTATCAACCAAAACTAAATCAAACAATCACTTTTCTGAATGTTGTAACCAGAATATAATAATAGTAACCAGACACCAATCCTGAACCCAGAACACTGCAAAAATAAACGTAAGTAGATAAAACATATTTTGTAAGAAGTACGATACTTCAATATGTGAAACATGTGTGCATATGCTTCTGAATTAAGGCAAACCAGTGAATACGTCATTTTGTATTACTGAACCAGTGTGTATATGTGACTTTGTTGTGTCGAACCTACGTATAGATCTATAAAATATAATTTACCCTTTTCAATTATTCAGACATTAGATTTATAGATCAAGTCATGAGCCAGCTATAACAGATCAAAATCACACAAGGATACTTCTCTTCAAGCCTTAAGATATTGACCCATCAATAGAACTTATCTTTTTCCTAGCGCTCAGGTTCCTCCTTGATTCAGCTCCAGCTATGCACCATCACCCAATGACAAGTATTCTAGATATTTCTCTTCATAAGATATTCAATACTTGAGTGAATGTCTTTTCCTAATGATCTCCTTCCCCTTTTATAGTCTTAGGCCTTACTCAATACCATGGTCCAAAACCACTTAGAACCAATACTTGGGGCGCAATACCTGGGTTCAATACTTTGGACGAGATACCATGGTCCAAAACCATAGGTCCAAATACCAAGGACTAAATACCATGGACCAAAAATAAGTTTTCCCATATGTACATGCTTTTCCTTGCATAAAAGTGTGTGCATATGTATACGCACCTTTTGATCATCGCACCCACGTGTAAATGGAACTTGGTTAAGAGGAACCTACATATATCTCTTTTTCTTTCATTCTGAGAACCTGAACTGTGATCTATCATCTGAGTGAGTTGCTATCAAGGACAACACCTGTGTCATAGTGCCAAACCTACGTCATAATGCCAACAAGGGGCAGCAGTAGTCCCTATCGGACTAGCCAAACATTTTGTTGGTTATAATATATTAAATTTGCATGGACCACACTTTCCTCGCCATGACAACAAAGGAACAAGAGAAAAAGAGAAAATTTGATGGCAAAAAACTTTATTTAGTAACTTGAGTGACCTTTGAGCTTCCAACAACTCAGAGAATGAACCGTTTGGGTTTTAAGAGGCATATTTCTACCATTTTACCCCTACATATGTATTATTTGTTTGCAAATTTGGCTATCATCTCTGCATATGTTTTCGTCTTTTTATTGTGTTTTATTTGTTTGCAAATTTAGTTGTCATCTATGTGTATGTTCTCATATTTTTATTATGTTTTAATGTGTTTTTCAAACTATCCCATTGTGAGAGTCATGGTACTCATCAATAGAAGAGCTTTATTATTCATTCATTTTTTGTGTAGACCTTTGAGGTTTGAAAAACACCACGTAGATTAAGAAATTAATTTGCCAAGCATTGGGGTGCTTAAGCTACATTTTGAGGGTTTAATGGCAGCTTACATGATTTCCCTAGTTGTTGAGAAATTGCCTCATTTATTACATTAATTGTTTGAATACAGATGCTAAATTTATTGATGAAGCTAAAATTATCTTTGAATTGCCTCACTACCCTCACATAGCTCCACTCCATATCTGGTTAAAAAAAATTACCATATCTACAAAGTTATTTTTTACGTAAGTTAAGTTTTCAAGAGATTCAATCTTGGAAACCCATAAGAAAATGCATAGGAGGCAAAGCATGCATAGATTAAGTAGTCAAGGTTGGTTGTTCAACGATGTCTGGATTTACTTGGAGGTTTTCCTAATAGCCAGGAAAGTTTAATGCATGCAATAGATTTTCTAGGATTGATACGGTAGGATGCATCATGTAGAAATAGTTGGGCCCACAGTAAAATACCTCTGTTGAATGTAGGGGCTCTTGATCTCGATTTTCCACTGATGAAATCAGTCCCACTACGGGTGAACTCACAGGAAATTTACAAGGTTATTTTTTCAAATTAAAAATTTAACACTGACAAGCCTCTAGGCATAAAATGAAAAAACAAGTTAACGCAACTGTGGTTAAGAGCCTTGAGCTCTACAAACTAATTTAGCGCTTTACTAATTGAGCTAGATGGGCTTGTGTTAGTCTCACGAGTTCTTTGTCTAGCTAGTGTAAGTGTCACGAACTATTTTTAGATCTCGAAGAAAATGTACAATGTGACATTTAACTTTTCGATGAAAACAACATCATATGTTTATTTAAAAATAATAATAAATAGAATTAGTTTACAAATTTAAAATTTGTGTGTTTTTCACATATTTAATTGTTGTGGCATGTTACTTTGAAATATATGAGGGATCATTTGTGGGGAGATGTATTAAATTCGAGTGACACATGAATAAATAAAGGTGAAACACTAATATTGCAGGTAATAGCTAGGAGGATAATGAACCTAACAAGAGTAGTATGTTTTGGATTAAATATGAAAGATAGACCTAACTTTCAAAAGTTACATTCAAACAAAAATGAAGAGCTTGGCAGAGTTTTCAATCATAGTCAGAATTTGGAAGCAATCCAAGTTAGAAATCGTAAACTATTTCAACATCTTCATTTGACAGTTTTGGGATGATGCTGAGTGGAAAATCAACGAAATTCTTACATTTTATTTGACGATTGAAATATTTAGTTACAGACAATTTGGCTAACCCATTCATTAACATTTCAACATTGTAATCTTAATGGAGGCTACACTAACCCGTCTTATAGTCCATCAATGTTTATTGGAAAACAACTACAAAAGATGAATCCAACAAGTTATTTTACTTTAAGAAATAAAATAATCCTAACACTTTAGTGACGTAGTATTTAAATCATTGGAATCAAATATTTCTATCAACATTGACGTGGTATTAAGCAATACGAACACAAGTTAATATGTTAGCGATGTTGTTTTCTTTTTTTGTTACACTGATTAGAATTGGTTTCCAAAGGCAAAACCCATAAGGCACAACATAAAACTAAGATAATTTTCATCCACAAGTTGAATGCAATTAGCAATTGTCACATATCTTATATTATACATATGGATGGATCTAATATTATATTGGAAACAATAGTGCCCGTCTCCATTCTCTTCTGCAAATTTATTCGAGAACTATATTGGAGACACTTGTTTCCAAAACAACACAAAAAGATAGTTCATTGATCAATAAATTAATTATTTGGCGATCAACTTCACTTATAGTCCTCGTGTTCAATATTTTTTTTAAGGAAGATTCAATAAGTTAATTTACGTTCAATTATGATAATTACTTTATAAAAAAGTTGGTAATTTCTAACTATTTAACTACCATTACAATGAATCACATTTGCTTTTTATTTATTGTAACCATTGGCCCCACCAGTCTCTGCCACTAAAGAACTTCGCATGCATTCTTGGAAGACATGGGGTTGATGAATAACAACTATGCATTGTGCATGGACAAGTGTCTTCCTATATGAAATATTTGGCTGTTGTTCTCCTCTAGCTATTGCGTTAGGCTATATGGTGTCTTTGGAGGGAAAAAGTAGTTGTTGATTGACCACTAAACTCCACATAATATTCATGAGATACACAATTTCCAAATACTGGTAACATTCTACCACCATTTTCCTTAGATCAATGGCCTTTACACCATAGAGAATGAGGAGAAGACTGCTCGCTGGTGAGATCACTACGTATTGTTGCAACAGAGAATGCAGGGGAAGCTAAGGATATTGTTGCAGGAAAAGCACATCAAACCAAGAATTATGCAATGGAGAAAGAAAAGGAGACTAATTTCCTTTTAACTAGATGAAATACATGTTAGGATTAAGATTCATTATTTATGTGATTTCAATTTTATTCAAATTCCAAAAAATATTTTTTCTTTTTAGCTATATTGAAAGTCCTAAAAGAATTTGGATTGGTGTAAATGTCAAGCACAACAGACACACCGAGAGAGTTTGGTTTACTTCTATTTGCAGGACAAATTGGAAAAACATCACTATAAATGGGACCAAGGTTGGAATTGGATTTTCCAATATGCTTGGGCCAGGAATTTCTAAGCTTTAGCAAGGACCTACACTCAAAGAAAACTAAGAAATATAGGAAATATAATTAAAACTAAGAAAGATAGGAAATAGAGTTATGGTAAGATTTTTATTTCAGGACAGAAGATGAAAATCATTGAGATGAAAATTGTAGGAATAAAGTGGAAGTACAATTAACGGTGATGACATTGGAGATGAGAAAATTAAATTAGGTCAGTATAACATTTTATTTTTGTTTTCTTGAAGAGCATTATGAAAGTTTTATTTTTGTAAAATCATTGAGATGAAAATTGTAGGAATAAAGTGGAAGTACAATTAACGGTGATGACATTGGAGATGAGAAAATTAAATTAGGTCAGTATAACATTTTATTGTTGTTTTCTTGAAGAGCATTATGAAAGTTTTATTTTTGTTTTGTTTAAAATGATTGTGCAGGTCAAAGTAAGTGGAGTGGCATGATGGCTCTGCCATGAAGATTAACGAATGCACATGTCAGTAGGTTAGAAGGCCTGAAAGGCCAAGGATATTTCAGAATGAATGAAGGTGAGTTAGCCATATTAATAGTGATAATTGGTTAATTGATTTGTTTTGTTTTGAAGTTTTTGAGAGTCCTTCCAAAGACACCAATTTTTTTTTTGAGAATCTATAACTAAATTTTCATCAGTGATGCTAACTCGTAGCCCATTGTTCATTCAAACGAACCTCATTTGAAATAGCCCATTGTCAGTTCATTCAAATGAATTCCCCCTACAATAATAATGATAGGATGTTGTTACAAAAACATGACAATCAATTACAAAATATGTAGACCCTATTATGTATTGAATACTCAAAATCATATACAATATGTAGACCCTATTATGCATTGAATACAAAAAATCATATACAACCCTGCCCAGATAAAATCTTCTATCTACTAATCATTGTTGCAATTTTTTATCGTTACATTTATTTATGATAAAACAATGAAAATTATCCCTAAACTTGTAACAATAAGAAATTTATGATAAAAAGAATTAAAACTATCACTCCAGTGATTGGAAAATTGATGATAAATTCTTTGGAGACTCCAACCCTTCAAATTTTAATTTATTGGAAGATTTGAAAGACTGTCAACTCAATGAAAACACACTTTGGGAGAAAAATAGTAGGACAATGGCTGAAAAATATAAAAGAGAAGTAGTAAAAGAGGAGACCCGCGTTCATGATGCACAATTTTAGTCGTAGCCTCTGTCTAGATTTTATGTGGCAGTTACGCGCCTCTGGATAATTTTTTTGTAAGATTGCAACCTCTGTCCAACTTTTACGTGGTAGTGTCTAGGTAGCTATTATTTTCTACAAGTTGTTGTCTTTTCTGTGGCAACTTCTCGTCACCTACTGCAACACATTTTTTGTGGTTGGTCAACTATTGCAACACATTTTCTAGGTTTGCTTCTACAGGAAGAGGCAGGAGGGGAATGAATTATATTTGTAGGAAGAGAAAAAGGGTTGTGTGCCATAGGGAAACATAGCATGAAACTAAGACACATAGGTACAATATCTGGCATAAAAAAATATGACAAATAATGGGAAGTGCAATAAGCGTAGATCTTACATGAAATCAACTAAACTATTAAAATTTATTAAATTTGGAATATGCATGTATCATTTCTTTGAAGTAGTGAATATGGTGTAAACTTTGGATAGAAAAATCATCATTGGATATCCGATGTACCTTCCATTTAGAATTTGGATAAATTCTTTCTGGATATCTAAAGCTACAAGAGGTCAAATTGGAAACTTTGGTTAAAATTTGGGTGAAGCAAAACTGTCAATGGAAAGCTTGGTTAAATTTTGTGATCCAGGCGGCTCTAGAAACGCTCAGAATTTAGAAGTGGCTTAGAATAGAGAAAAAATAAAAGTCACCAAATTGAAGTGAAATCATGACCAAATCGTAGTGCTCGTTGTCCTAATTCCAATGCGCAAACAATACCCAAATCCGAGTTCGTATGCTCAAGATATTCCTAGTCAAAGCTATGCTCAAACTAGGCCAAGTGGCAATCATTAACGAGGTACCAATTTGGAAAAGTAGCAACACAAGGAATTCGGCTGCCAAAACGAGTGAATTTGTTGCCTCGTTAATTTTTTCGGTGACCCCCAAAAATAGGTCGATTTTTTGTCAAATATGGTCTTAAAAAATAAAAAACAATATTAAAAATGAGGTGGTGTGTTATGAAACCAGCTCAAGAAAAGATAGAAAAGATAGATCAACACCTTAGAATTCAGCCTCTTCGAGGGGGCAA
>APFE031256297.1:77982-103352 GCA_000404065.3 Pinus taeda | reverse complement strand
TTCTTCATGAGTCATGCTAGAGCTTTCAGGTTGCCTACTAGGTGTTTCCATTTTCTTTCCTCGGGGCATCAATTACCGATAATAATGATTTTCTATGCCCTTTGAATTCCTTCAAAATAATTTTTCAAACCAAGCTTAAGCAAAGATTTAAGAAAATATACACACGTTTTTTCACTTTGTAGGAGCTCGATATTGCCTCTTATGTATCTCTGTAATTTCGAATCATCTAGTTCTGAAATTGCGATCTGCGGTAGCCCTCTTTGTCCTCTTTCCAATGCCACCAGTCCGACCCCAGTTGGATTCTCCAATGAAGAGTTATGCCAAATCTCCCACAGTGACCTAATTATAGACTAATTCAATAGAGCGAACTTGTATGATGTGCCACATGTCCCCGTTTTGACCTTTGGCTCTGAAAAGTATATACAAGAAACTAAATTCTGTCCTCTTTCTGTACCTTCTTACGAAATTTCAATCTGATGCTCAGAGCGAAAGTTATGACGATTTTCCCCGGGTCACTTGTTTTGAATGTAATTTAGGATTTTGCAAAAGGACCAACTTCCTTAGATCATATCTCTGAAAATATAGCGCAAAACGCTCTAAAATTTGGACCTAAGATTCAGCGTGATGCCTTCTCAAATGGGTTTTTTTTTTTAGCTTCTGAAACGTCACAAAAAAAATAGCGAAACTGCCACGATGACCTGTTTGGAGCAGTGAAACCCTAGAATCCAAAGCTCTAATACCAAATGTTATGAAACCAGCTCAAGAAAAGATAGAAAAGACAGATCAATGCCTTAGAATTCAGCCTCTTCGAGGGGGCAACCTCCTTTACATTACATAAATGAACAATTCTTGGATGATTCAAATGACAAAACCTCCTTTCTATATATAGGAGTCTAAGGAGTCACAATATAACCCAGCTGACCTAACAATAATAATATAATGCCACAAAAATAACAATAGAGGGATTCTATGGGGCACAATAATAATAATACGGGGACAATAGGGGCACAACAATATTAATAAGGGGTACAACTATAATAGTAATGGGGTAATCACTAGTATTATAGGGACCCAACATGGTGGGCTACCACCCCCAGCACCCTGCCAACATTCAGTGATATATATTATTAATAAATGTGTTAGGGCCCACGGATCACCTGGGATCCCACCCACAACCCACAGTCATTACAACAATGACCACTAAAGATGGAGTTGATGGGGCCGGAGCAGTCGGCCCACCCATTTCGGCGGCTCTAGGTAACACAAATCAAAACCACCAACAAAAAGATAACATGTCAATCTCATCCCCCAATACTCAAAAACCACCACAGTAAATGGCAAAGATACATACCAAGCACGCCATTCTAAACCATGCCAAATTAAAATAAGAAAATGCACCCACAAAATAATTAATTCCAAAAAGGTTATAACGTGGGAGGGTCGCAAGTTTGACCCCGAGAGCTCCGCCCTCCAAATTTACCCTTCAACCGTTACACCAAGTGGCTCAACTTGGTTAAGTCCACCCAATTTTTTTTTTATAAACTCTCAATTCACCATTTAATGGGGGAGGAAGGAGAGCGTGTTCAAAACCAGGAGTCGAGGAGAAACCGCACCCAGGTCGGTATTTTTTTTTTAGACGAGAATATTCTAGGGGAATATTCCACAAAATATTCCATGCAGAATTAGTGAGGAATCTAAAAGATTCCCTAGAGGGAAAATATTCACAGTAACAAAATCATGCCAAGTGTTTCTCAAACGAACCAGAATTTTGAAGGGAACATGATGGTGTAGTTTGTTTCCTCATATGAGCAATAGAATTCCAGGCAGTCAGCAATGAGGAATATTTACAGAACCTTGAGGAATCTAAAAGATTCCATTGGAGGCCGATTTTTTTATAGAGGTAGAATGATGCTGACTTTATATTTATTTTCATCACAATTTCACAAGGAGCATAGTGGTGTACTCATATTTTTCATCCAAGCAATGGGTTTTTCACCCATCTCCAAGAGAATCTTTGGGGAAATCTTTGAGATTATTGATGGTCCATATTTTGATGGTGTTAGAAAAGGGGCAAGTTTATAGTCGTTTGACATGATTTTGTGCTAAGAAGTCAACAATGATGTCCATTTCTGCAACTAAGCTTTACATTTTCAGGCCATCCCTGGAAGTGGAGGTATATCTTGTAGTGATTCCATGTTTTTCTTTTGATTTGGTGAGGTGATGATTTTGTTATTTAGATCCTCGTTTCCATTATGTTTCAAGATACTTGCATGCCATGCCATGTGAAAATTTATTATCTTTTCATGCTAAAGGAGGGCTCATATGAGTGATAGTTCCTAAAGGAGGACGTCTCGTGGAGAGACACGCCACTCTAGTTGAGGGAGTTTTTCCTTGTAAAGAAAAAGAATATACCATGTACATCATCATCATCTTTTAGCATTTAATGAAGTGACTGGTGGGCTCCAGTATTGCAGCAATAATGCTGCAACTCCTGAGACTCCCTTCTTTACTTTTATCAACCCGGCAGTTCGTAACAAACTTGGAAGCGATGGTGCTGTATGCACAAGTACTAGCTCTTGTCGCAGCTGTCACTTGGTCAACTGGCACAAGTACGCTAGGAGCTTAAGCCAACTTCTATGAGCTCTTAGAAGAAGCTTTTTAGTTGATGGATGAAAGCTAACTCGAAGAAAGCTAATCTATTTGTGAAAAAGAGATTGGAAAACTGAAGGAAAGCGCAAACCCTAGCAAACCCTAATTCTACTAGCTAGTCCTACTGGTGCAAAGATGAGAATGCAAACTACTGAAAGGGATACCATTACTTATATGAAGGTGAAATACATGTGTCTAGACTACCTCTGTCCTAAGAAAACATATTTTTGTATTTTTGATTAAGTTGTCAATTTCATCATGCATATGCTTTCACTGTTCTTTACTGTGCAGGGGTGGATAAAGGAGGAGAAATGCTTGGAAAAGGTTGGGAAGGTTTAGAGAGGGTCTAAGGAGTCCCTAACACCCTTCTAGAGAGTTTCACAAAGTTTGGCTATCAAGAAACCTCATTTGTGGGCTTCTACAGGAAGTTTGCAGGGGTTCTACAAGATGTTCAGGAATTTCTACAAGATGTTCAGAAATTTCTACAGGATGTTTAAAAATTGGTTTTTAGAGGATGGATGAGTGAGCGAAGATGCATGAATGGATAGGGAGGTAGGATAGGGGCCTGGAGTGACCCAGGGACTGCTGGATGGAGAGGTAAGAAGGTGTAGAAGGTTGACTTATCTCAAAGAAGGCTGAACCAATGATTGCACAAAAAGGTAGGGTTACATGGGCAAAAGGACAGATGTGAGATGAGGAACCTAGCTAGGAGATGGAACAAATGGCTCTGATGAAGCTTAGGTGGATGAAAGAGTGGTAGGGATGCCCTGCACGGTGTACATTCAATTGGATCCACAAAGTCTTGCAAATACTCAAAGTTCTAGCTAATCTAATCTAACTGTCAATAAAATAAATGAACAACAACTTTATTTGAAAGAGAACCATGTATATCAACTATGCAATGAAACATTTCAGAGATCTGAACCCATAACTAACTTATGCAAATGAAAACAGTACACTAAGGATTGCATGGTCAATCAAACTAGTGTTTTTGTTGGGACAACACGGTTACTTCAATTCCAGCCCCTAATCCAATAAGGATGAGGTGAAACTGAAAGTGTTGTTGACCCTTTTCTTGGAGCTTTTTTTCCTGTTATTATCCTACCAATCTATTTTAAACATCTGAAGCAATTCTATTCATAAACAGTGACCTATTTAATCAACACAACTAAATCTACCTAACAGAAATACGTTCCAAATGCATAATAGGAAAACAACGATGCATAAAGGAAAGGTAATATTACAAAAAGGAATCCCTAGGCTCTCAGGTTGGGCCCAACCTTGAGAGCTATGGCTCCTATAGAAAACTCAGAGTTGGTATAAAGTCGGACTGCTTCTCATTATCAAAAAATAGTCATAAGTCAAGAGTTATTCCAAAATGGCTACAAGAGAACAAGCTAAAGCTAACAGCACTGTAGTGCAAAATATGCAATGGTTTCAAAAGTCCCTTACGAAGGCTGAGGCCTTAACATTTATACACCATGAGGGCCCTAGCTGGCCTCCTAAATCTATGGGACTTGGCTGTCCAAAATGTGGGTAGACAGTCCCTTCCAAAATCTGCTTGGCTGCCTTCTATATCCGGTTTTGGTGGCCTTTGGAGCTCAGAGTTGGGGTTGAAGATCCCGAGGAAGGCCTATTTAATGTCATAGACAACCCCCCTATGAATCCTCACCTCAAGCTTGGCTGTCTTCTAGCCCATGATTGCTTGGTTTTGCTCCAACATGTGTTAAAAAACTTGAAATGAGCACGTGTTAGCCACCTAGGAAGAGTGAACACCCTTATTCGTACAAATGACATAAGCATACTGAAAAATAATGCATAAGCTATGAAAAATGAAGGATTGAACAAGGACTGAACAAGGATAATCAGGCCAAATGAGCCCAACAAGTTACCAAATTTGGGGCTCATCATCACCCCCCTGCTAAAAGGGTTGCTCATCCTCTGAGCAACTAGTCCAGCTCCTCGTCCTTAATTTCTTTGATCGCCTCCCTCACATCCCAGGCTTCTGAAGTAGTATCCTCCTCACTGTCATGGAATCCGACCTTCCTTTCCACCTCTTCCCACTGTTTATGCTCTTCTTCTTCTGTGCCTCGTTCTAACAATCCCAAAAGCAAAGGTGGACTTAGCTTGAGGCCTATCCAGCTGGCCTGGAGGTTCTGCATAGACTTCTTGTAGAGAGGCGCTCATGCCAAGGCCTCCCTCATTCTAGTTGGAGTGTGATATTCCCAGATTTTGAGGCTGTGGGACAATGTGTTCCACCTAC
This sequence comes from Pinus taeda, assembly GCA_000404065.3. Lineage (NCBI taxonomy): Eukaryota > Viridiplantae > Streptophyta > Pinopsida > Pinales > Pinaceae > Pinus > Pinus taeda. Next base: position 98,440 of record APFE031256297.1, on the reverse strand, counting down.
AGGTGCAAGCATGAACACAATTGTCCCCCAATAATCACTCCATATCCTCGAAGTGTGCTATGGCTTGAGCCTGTCAATCCATGTACTCTAATAGAGCCTGAGAGTTGGTTGCTAGGTGCTGGTGAGCGGATATCAATGTTGTGGGGTCCCCTGGCTCTTCTCTAATCAGCAGTGGTTCGTGTAGTTCTCGGTCCATGACATTTCTGACCTCTGTCACTCTCTTTTCTTCATGGTTTAACCATAAGGTCATTTCCATGATCTGCATGTCCCCTACTACTGTGTTGGGGTCCCACGAGGTTATGTTTGGAAGGGCCAAATTATGAAGGTAAAACTCTGATAGCTTAGCCTTATCTTCCGATGAACTGTTGTTACATAAATCCATGAACTGTTGGGGGTTTTAGATTTGGGAGATACCCCTCTGTGCCAATGTGTTTATTTGGAATTGCAGCCACTGATCCCTGAGGTATAGGCCATAGGAGTTGGCCGGTTGCCTACATTGCAGAGCTTCCCTCGCCCAATTGGCCATGCAGGCCAGTTGTGCCTCCTTTTCTTGCATCTGCTATTTTAGAGATTGTATCTCTAAGCCTACTTGCAATTCCCTTTCTTGCAGTTGGCGGTTTAGTTCCTCCAGATTAGCTTGCATTCCTTCTTTTCCTTGAGGTTTTGCTGTGGTGTCCTTGGCTGCTGTGTTCTCTTCTTTCCTCTGTCCCTGTAGCTGTAGCTGTTGTCTAAGAAACTCATTCTCTTCTCTTAACTTGGCCTGTTGGGAGCTTTCCACATGCCTTACTCTTGCCAACTCTCTTTGCGTTTCCTTGAGATTTTCCTCTAGAGGCCCTATATCTGCTACCCCCTTGGATTTAGCGATCTTCATCCAAGTGTGGGTTCGTACTCTTTCTTCCTCTAGTGCTAGAAACAGTGGCACTGTGAATTTTTGAGGAATAATTTTTCCGGCCTCTAAAAAGTTATAATAAGAGCCCAGGCTGGGCTGGGGGCTTGGTTCCATGATGATATCGGTCTTCTCCTCCTCCTATGATGACTTGGCTACTCTTTCCTCCATCTGCTCAATTTCTTTCAGCCTAGCCAAAGTTTCCTGTCGAACAGCCTCGGCATCCTGTAGAGAGGCTTCCGAGTTCAATTTCTCCATCCTTTCCTTCCATGAGGATGTTTTCGGGCTCCCCTGCTCATAAGTAATGGATGCATTGGAGGGGGACCTATCCTTTGGTGTGGTAGGGGTATCCACAATTGTGATTGGCTCTTTCGATGGAGGCTGGGGTCTACCAGTCTTAATCCTCACACTCCTCCTTGCTTTAAAATACAGAGGAGTCTCCCTCTTTCGCTTTTCCTTCTGCTTGGGAGAGGTACTTAGGGTGGCCAGCACAGATGCTACCTCCCTAGCTAGAATCTCAGCCGATTTCTCCTTTTTCTATCCTTTTTTTGGACTTCTTGTAGAAAGTCCTGTAGTGGCCATTTTCTAGCTTCTTGTAGAAGCCGTTTTTAAACTTCCTGTAGAAATAGCCTTCTGGCTTCCTGTAGAAGCAGATGGCACTGTTTTAGCCTGCTTGGCTGAGGGTGATTTTTCCTTTAGCTTGGCTGAGGTTGCCTTTTCCTTTAGCTTGGCTGAGGCTGCCTTAGGGGTGCCTTCACTTGCTTGGACTTACTCAGTCCTTTCTACCCTGCTTTGTAGTCTTTTCTCCCTGGGTGTTGGTGTAATTTTACCACCCACTGTTTTGGCAGCTTGGCCTTTTTCTTATGTTCCTTTCTGTTTTTTCTTTGGTGTTCTGCCTGGGTTTTCTTGTCCTTTAACTTTCTTTTCTGCCTGAGTGTGCTCCTTTTCCTCACTGCTGGAGGAAGTTAGCTCCTCGGCCAAAATTCGGATGTCATCATCCTTAGACATATTCCGAAAATTTCCCAGGAGAGAGTGACAGTGTGGAGTGCATCTTCCACAAGGAGTTTGATAAGCCCATGATGGGCTGGCTGGTCTGGTGTCCCCTCCCTCAGCTTTGTGGCACACTCAATCATGGATTACAGGAGGAAGTAGGGAATGCTCAATTTCTGTTCTGAGGGTAGGTCCATTTGGTGCCCGAGTTCTGTTAGCAACCGGAAATGATAGCCATACACGATGCTAAATCGCCCCTCACACGTAATATACTTCATAATTTGGAGGCTGAATTTGCTCTAGAACAGTTGTAGGCTAGTTCTTCGAACTCCATTCTTGTCCTCTGAAAATTGTTCTTCTGGCAAGAAGAACTCTTTTTTAGCTTTCTGACTCAATTTTATCTCCTCCTTATCCCAGGGTACCCCCATCGGTAGATTAGTTCCTCTACTAATGAGATGTGGGGTGAGTCTGATGGTCAATCCTCTGAAGTTGACAATGGCTAATGTCTTGGACTTCGGCTTCAGGGACCTTAGGAATTCTTCTGTAATTTCATCATCGTGACCTTGAAGCTTGTCACAGAATGTCATCCAGTGTGCACGAGAAAACAAGTCCACCACCTCAGGGGTCTCCTGTAATTTCTTAGAGTCCGAGGGTTATTTTCTAATAAACCCTCCCGGCATGGTGAAAAGGACTCTATTTTTGCTTGCGCTCTGAGCAGTAAGAGAAATCTAGGTGTGTTTCCTTCTCAGACCATTGAAAATGGTATTTGTAGGCCTCTTCGTATCAATTCCCTTGTTTTGAAACTTGACTGCTCGTGTACAGAAGGAGGACTTTGGGATTTCTCTAAACAGAGCGCAGAGCTACGTCTCCATCATACACACAGTCATATAAAATTCACAATTTTTCCACTGGTTAGCCTTGACAGTGTCTCAATTTTTCTACAGGAGGGATTTAACTCAAGATTCCTAGAGAAAATCTTGCATGCAAACCACGAGGACAATTTCATGCAGCGATAAGGAAACGGCCTTTGAATTCATAGGCAGACTTGCATTTACATTTTTTCTACCCCATCAACACGTCGAATTCACCACCTTTTGAACTATTTTGCATGGGAAAGTTATGTTCGGGCCTATCTCACTGAGAATTGCCACCCTCGACATGAACAGTCCAAGCTTCTTCGTATGTTGGTTTTCCTGTAGCGCAACTTCCTGTAGAAATCGTTCACAGCGTCTGGAGGACGTTATGGTGGTTCTGGACAAGTCTGAGGCATAGCAGGACATTAGAACAGTCTGAGAACTCGGGCTAACAACTTGCAGAGGAGGAGGACACGTACTTAGCTTCAAAATAGTTTTAAGTGTGAATGAAAACAGTGTATCATAAGTTATTCGACCGACCGATTTTGAATTGCTGCAGAATTCATGGTGCAGGGGTGAGATGTCCCGGTTGATCCATTGGCCAACGTCATAGAGATCATTCCTCAGTGTGTCCTGACTGCCAAATCCTTCCCTCTGCATTCACCACCGCCATTTCTGTCATATTGCCGCTTCTCCCCGACTGGACACTTCTCATGTGTCAACTGCCTACCTTTTCAACATAACCAAGCCCATTTGGATCCTACGAGGCCATCTGACTGGCTGTGGGTGGCCGGTTGAATTGTTACTAGACTTGTTCAATCCGCCCATTCTCACAGTCATGCAAATTTTAGAGTATAGCTTATGTAATTTGATGAAATAAGGTTAGTCACTTACCTGTGCGGCCGTGGACGTGGTTTTTTTAGGTTTTAGGACGAGGAATTCTGGATCTGCTTGATGCTACTTTGTGCACAGGTGATGGAGCTCCTCTTCCATTAGTTGATGCTGGTTCCAAGACCTTGAGACCCAACTTTCTGGTGGTGAATGCTACATGCATCGGCTTCGTGAGCTGCTAGTGTGTCCATGGTATGTGCTCCAACCGAATCAGTTGTTACAGGATTCCTGTAGGACATCCTGTAGCCATTTCTCCTCCTAGGGTGCATGCTAAAAATAGATGAAGTCATGTTCATAGCTGAAGGGTCCTGAGGTTGCCTTGACAGGTAAAGTGTGCGAGCCTCTACATGCTTTATTTTCCCCTTAAAAAAACAACTTTTTATCTGAGAAAATAGGGTTCTGGTATGACTGTGCAGGTAGATTCGACTAGATGGTGGCAATGGTGGTGAAAGGAGGTGAAACAAGTGGAGGATGGAAGAAAAGAGTGGTTGCATGCATCCTCAACGGACTTCAAGCTTCAAATCCTTCTCCATAATCGATTCTGGTCCGCCCAAAGGCTCTACAAGATGTTTCTTGTAGAAATACAGAACTTCCTGTAGAAAGTCCTGTAGCTTCATATAGAAGGTTAAACCATAACCAGATTGTGTCCGAACCTTGGAAAAAATGAGTGTTCATGGAGTGAGTGTATGGGAGGTTGCCTGGTAGCTTGGTAGGGACCCTTGTCCTTATGTTGAGAGGCCTCTTTTTTGCATTGTGTTCCTGCAACCTGCAACAATTTCCAGAGATTAAACTTGTTTTTTTCTATTTCTTCCTTCTTTTTCTTTTTTTCTATTCCTTTTTCTCTTTTTTCTCTCTCTTTTTTTTTTTTTTTTTTTAAAGGGACATCAGGGGCGCCTCAATGAGGTTTTCACCCCTACTATTTGCCTTGGGCACCTTAGAGAGGTTTTCACCCAAGGATCTTTTTATTCCAATTCTTTTTTCAGAGAGACAGCAGGGGCACCTCAATGAGGTTTTCACCCCTACCATCTGCCTTGGGTGCCTCAGAAGGGTTTTCACCCAAGGATCTTTTTTATTATATATATATATATTTTTTTTAATGATGCTTAGGGTGTGCCCAAAATAGAGTCAGAACCCTTCTCTATTACCAGCACTGATTTTTCCATAGTTTTGATGAACTCTTACCTCGAAAGAGGTTTCCTGTAGATCTTTAGTCGATGCCCATTGACGAGCATGGGGATGGCTTCTTCATCAATGGTCAGGATAAGGACAGAACCATTGTCATTACACTTCTCCACTACATATGGTCCTAGCCATCTTGTCCTCAGCTTCCCTTTGAAATCCTTATGTCTGGAATCATATAGCAGCACCCAATCTCCCGGCTGGAATTGTTTGTCATTAAGGTGCCAGTCATGCCATATCTTCCTCTGAAGTTGAACCACTTTTGAGTGGAGGAGGGCCTGCATTTGGTGTTAATATAACCCATTCAGTTGCAATAACCTTTCTTGTTGAGCATGGCTGAGATCTAGGTCTAGCTGAGCTGCCATCCTCAATGTGTTGTACTCAAACTCGATTGACAGCAAAGCTCTCTTCCCATAGACCAGCTCATAAGGTGTGAAACTGGTTGTGGTCTTCCAAGTGGTGTTGTAGGCCCAAGTGGCCTCAACCAGGCGATCTTCCCAATCCTTTCTACTTTTTCTCACCACCTTAGTCAAAATCCCTTCTAATGCTCTATTGGTGACTTCCACCTGCCCATTTGCTTGAGGATGATATGGGGTGGAAGTCCTATGCTTGATCTTGTGGTGAACAAGCAAGTCTTCAATTAAGTTGGAGGTGAAATGGCTTCCTTGATCGGTGACTAACTCTCTTGGGTAGCCAAATTTGTAGAAGATGTTTTCTCTTAAAAACTCAGCCACCTTTTCTTCTGTCACTGCTTTGATTGCCTTGGTTTCTGCCCACTTTGTCAGATAGTCTGTGCACACAATGATGTAAGACCTTTGCCTTGAAGGAGGGTTGATAGGACCCACAAAATCCATACCCCACTTCTCAAATGGCTCAAGAGTCACTCGAGGTTGGAGAGGAATTTCTTCCCGTGGAGTCGGTTTCCCCATCCTCTGGCATTGGTCACATTGGTTGATATATCTTCTGACATCTTGATGAGGAGTGGGCCAATAGTAGCCTGCCTGTAGAATTTTGAAGGCAGTCCTCTTGGCTGCAAAATGTCCTCCACAAGGCCCATCATGATAGGTCAGGAGGATGTCAAAGACTTCCTCCTCCCTTACACAACGCCTTAAGATATGATCGGGGCCAAGTTTGAATAGGTTGCCCCCGATCCAAGTGAATGAGGCACTCTTCCTCACGATTCTGCTCTTCTCCGTTGAGGATAGATGCGGAGGGAACTGTGCTGAGTCCAGATAGTTTTCTATATCAACAAACCACAGAGAGAGTACTGAGATAGCAAACAGATGTTCATTTGGCATCTGGTCATCCACTGTTCCTTCTTCACCTACAGGCAAATCCAATCTAGACAAGAAGTCAGCAACAACATTTTCTTTACCTGGTTTGTCAACGATAGTCAAATCAAACTGCTACAACAAAAGTAACAATCTAATAATGCGAGCATTTATATCAGGATTATTCATTAAATATCTAATTGCAGCATGGTCAGTATGTACAAATGTTTGATAGCCAGTGATGTAGTGTTGGAACTTGTTCAGGGAATGGACCATGGCCAGGAACTCTTTCTCAATTACAATATAATTCGTTTCTGCCTTGGATAAGTTTTTGCTAACAAAGTATATGAAATATGGAAGTTTTTCTTCAACTTGTCCTAAGGCTGCCCCTATGGCTTTGTTCGAGGCATTAGTGTGGATGTGGAAAGGTAGGGCCCAGTTTGGGCCTCTCAAAATTGGAGCAAACACCAACTTATCCTTCAACTCATTTAGAGCCCTCTGACAGTCGTCAGTCCATTTAAACTCAACATCTTTTGCTAAGAGGCCAAACAATGGCGAGGCTAGCTTACTGAAGCCTTTAATGAATCTTCTATAATATCCTGCTAAGCCTAGGAAACTCCGAACATCTCTTACCTTCTGAGGAGGTGGAACCTTTTTGATGATAGCAATTTTATTAGGATCCACGTGTAATCCTTGGCAAGAAATGGTATGACATAACACGGTCCCTTCAGTCATTAGGAATTCACATTTTTTAGGGCTGAGGGATAGGTTCATCTCAATGCACTTGCTTAAGACTTTTCCCAGGTTGGACAAGGCTTCTTGGAAGCTAGACCCGTAAGGAGTAAAGTCACCCATATAGATTTCCACCGAATCATGAACCAGCTCGGCAAAGATGCTCAGTACAGATCTCTGGAAAGTGGCAGGGGCATTGCATAGCTGGAAAGGAAGGACTCGGTAGGCAAATTTACCCCATGGACAAGTGAAGGTGGTCTTATCTTGGTCCTCCGGGCTGATTTGGATCTGATTATACCCGCCGAACCCATTTAGGAAAGAGAAAAACTTCTTTCCTGCCAGTCCATCCAACACTTGATCTATGAAAGGCAAAGGGAAGTGGTCTTTCTTGGTGGCTTTGTTCAATTCTCTGTAGTCCACACAGATTCTCCATTTCCCGTTTTTCTTGGGCACCAACACCAGAGGGGAAACCCATTCGCTGTCCGAGATGGGGTAGATGAATCCGACATCCAACAATTTTTTCACTTCTTCTTTAACAATGTCCTTAAGGGTTGGATTCATTCTACTCTGAGGTTGCCTGATTGGTTTAAAGTCCTCCTTGATGTAGATATGATGGGTACAGAACGAGGGATGGATTCCTTTCATTTCCTTGTAGTTCTAGGCAAAAGCCTCCAAATGGCGGGTCAAGAGGCTACATAGCTCCTTTTCCTGAGAGGGAGAGAGAGAGGAGATGATCTTTAAAGTTCTTTTAGGGCCAAAATCCACATTCTTAACTCTGGGAATGGTTGAATCAGTCACACATAGGTTCACTAAATCACTGGCTTGGGTATCTTCCACCAACTCTTCCAAGGATAGTGCACCAGGAGGAGGATTTTGGATTAAGTTCTCAATCAAATCATCCTCAGTTTGAGGACCTCCCCTGGTGGCCTCTACTGTGGATAATGGTGCAAAGTAGACCTCATCCTCTTCTCCTTCTTCCAACCAGAGGGGTAAGTTATGTTCTAGCAGAGGTTGGGTGGGAGGGTATAGGACCAGCTGTTTGGACATAGGCCCATTTTTGATGGTCATGCTTCCTGCTCGACAGCTAATGTAAGCATCCGCAGTAGCCAGCCAAGGCCTTCTCAAAATGAGGGGATATCCAATGAGTTTTTCCTTTGGCTGAAGGACCAAAAAGTCTGCAGGTTACTCCTAGGAGTCAACAGAGACCAAGACATCTTCCACAATCCCTTCGGGAGTCATGGTGGAGCGGTCTGCCAATTGCAGCACTGTCGAGGTCTTCCTTAAGGAACTCTGAAAGTTGAGCTTAAGCATGGTGTCCTTGGTCATCACATTAATGGCGGCCCCTAGATCAATCAAGGTGTTGGGTATGATGGTGCCATTGATGTGAACATCAACTACAGGACTCCCAGGGTCCAAATAATTTGGACAGATTACTTGCCCCAACATAAGATCGAACAGTTGTCCTATGACATTGATAGTTGAGGCATCTCTCTTTCGCCTGCCTGGGTTCCTGAAACAGTTCTCCTTAATCAATTTGTTGTATATCGGTACATCTTTTATGGCCTGGAGAAGTGGTATTTTCACACACAACTGCTTGAGCTCTCCTAGAAGCTTAGTCTCTTCTAGGTTGGGTTGTGTGGTTACTGTGAGTCGCTCAGGAAAGGGTGGAATGGCTTGGGGTTCACTTTCCTGTTCCTCTTCCTCCTCCTCTAGGGGAGGAGGTTGGTGCTTTGGAAGGACCTTCCCAGATCGCAGGTTGATCTCCTGGATCTCCACAACATAGGTAGGGCATGTTGTCTCCCCAGTATATACTTGCTGGGCCTGTCTGTTGTTGGGGTTCGGGTTTGGTTGAGCAGGCATCTGGGGTTGTCTTGGAGGAGCAGGAGGTAATGGTTGAGGTTGAGTTGGTGGAAGAGGCAAAATGTAGGGAGGAGCGTTGTACTGGGGCCTCCACCCCGGTTGAGGTACATTCCACTGAGGTTGCGGTTGGGCATGAGAGTGAAATATTTGAGAAGGAGGTTGAGTTTGGTATGGAGATGGATAAGACCATGGAGGAGGTGCGGGCCAGGAAGGATGAGCAGGGGGACCCCAAGAAGGCATATGAGCAGGTTGGTTGGGGTGGTAATAAGCTTGGGATGACCCTTGCATCCCCTGCTGATAAGGTCTAGGTCCATGAGACCTCCTTTGGTTGAGGAAGTAGAAAGGTTCAGTAGCCACCTCGGTCCCTAGGTACATGGCTTTAAATCCAGGCAAGGTAGGGCATTGGTTGGTGGGATGGTATTCCTCACACACGAAACATACCTCTACTGAGTGTAATGGGCACCCATTCTTGGGGTGCTTCCTTGTGCATCTAGGACAAAAATGGGCAAAGCCCTCTCAACTTCTTCTTTCTTCTGCTAAATTCGGAAGGTATCAAGTTGCATGGAAATGGTCTGTCTCATTTCGCTCTTAAGATCTTCCATCTGGTTAGAAAACTCATGCTTGGAGAGAGAGGTACTAGCTGAGAGATGACTTCCCCTACCTCTCTTCCGGGCCGCCCTAGAATGGTTTCTAAACACGGTATTTATTTCCTCATAAGGTAGTTGGTAGATATCTCCTCCAGCTAGCAGGTTAAGGGTGTCCAGAAGGTCTTCAGGGACTCCTCGGAGCAGAACCAACTTCATAGATTCCGGGTCAACTGTGCACCTGGCCCGTTTATAACTGAGTTGGAACCTTTCCTCATAGTCTTCCAAAGATTCATCGCTGCCCATGGTCATCTGAAAGATTTCCCCCTTTGTTTCCTTGGACCTGCAGTAGTCTTTGTACTTGGCGTTAAAAGCTTGTTGCATTTGAGCCCAAGTAGTGATACTCTTTCCAGGTAACCCCATGAACCAGCGTAATGCTGCATCCTTGAGGGTAGAGGGAAAGAGTTTCAGCTTTTGCTCATCCTCAGCATAGTCATAAGTTCAACAAAGGACAACAAACTCAAACAGGAAGGTATCAAGGTCCTCAGTGGTCAGACCATGGAAATGAGGTAGCGCAGAGGGACTTATGTTTTTCATTTTCATGTCTCCATTTGTCTCTCGGATGGGAAAGGCACCCTCTATTCTCTCCTCTTCTCTTCTACCATTTCGGTTTTCAACCAAGGCTTCAGATGGAATGTTTCCTAACTCTTCTTCTGCTATAGGATCTTTGTATATCTCAGGAGGTTCACCTATAGGGTCTTCTGGCTCACTGTCACCAGAGAAAAGAGAAGGTTGACTCAGTGATGTGGTGGGGGTGTTGGGTAAGAATTTTCCGGTTTTATCTCTGTTCCTACGGGGCATGAAATGGAAAGACTTTTTCTTGCTTTTCTTGTATCTTTTTCTTGTACCTGCAAAATGAGAATAGATTGAACTGCAACTAACTATCTTACTGAAAGGAAAATGCAGAATTGAAATGCGGAATTGAAATGCTAATTTACGCTTGCAGAATTGAAATGATAATCTATGAAAGCATAATTGAAACTCTAATCTATGCTTGCAGAATTGAAATTGCGGAACTGGAAGGCTAATCTATGGAAGCAGGAAATGTCTACTCTACTTTTGCGGAAATGCAATTGCAGAATGGAAATGAAATAAACTACTTAGCATAATGTTGTAGTGAGGAAAAGAAGAAAAGCAACAATCACCAATACTCTGGCGCTTCCCCAGAAACAACGCCAAAAAGATGGTGGGCTCCAGTATTGCAGCAATAATGCTGCAAATCCTGGAACTCCCTTCTTTACTTTTATCAACCCGGTTGTTCGTAACAAACTTGGAAGCGATGGTGCTGTATGCACAAGTACTAGCTCTTGTCGCAGCTGTCACTTGGTCAGCTGGCACAAATCCGCTAGGGGCTTTAGCCAACTTCTATAAGTTCTTAGAAGAAGCTTTTAAGTGATGGATGAAAGCTAACTCAAAGGAAGCTAATCTACTTGCGAAAAGAAACTGAAAGCCAAAAAGAAATGCAAACCCTAGCAAACCCTAATACTACCAGCTAGTTCTACTAATGCAAAAATGAGAATGCAAACTACTGAAAAGAGATGTCATTACTTCCATGAAGATAAAATACATATGTCTAGACTACCTTTGTCCTAGGAAAGCATCTTTTTGTATTTTTTGATTAAGTGTTTATTTTCACATGCATATGCTTGAACTGTGCTTCACTGTGCAGGAGTGGATCAAGGGAGAGGAATGGTTGGAAATGGTTGGAGAGGTTCAGAGGTGGTCTAAGGAGTCCCTAACACTCTTCCTGAGAGTTTCACAAGGTTTGGCTATCAGGAAACCTCACTCGTGAGCTTCTACAGGAAGTCTGCAGGGGTTCTACAGGATGTTTCAGAATTTCTACAGGATGTTTGGGAATCGGTTTTTAGGGGATGGATGAGTGAGGGAAGGTGCATGGGTGGATCTGGAGGTAGGATAGGGGTCTAAAAATGGCCTAAGGACTGGTGGGTGGATTGGTGAAGAGACGTAGAAGGCTGACTTGTTTTGAAGAAGGCTAAGGCAATGATAGGTAAGGAGGTAAGGATTCGTGGACAAAAAGGGTAGACAGGGAACGAGAAACTTAGCTAAGAGACATAACAGGTGGCTCAGATGATACTTTGGGTAGATGAATGAATGAATGAAGATGCCTTGCACGATGTACCTTGATCAAATCAACAAAGACCTACAAATGATCAAATCCTAAACTAGTCTAGCCTAACCATCAACAACATAAATGAGCAGTAACTTTATTTGGGAAGAGAACCTTGTACACCATCTATGTAAAGAAACATTTCAGATGTCCAAACCCATGACTAATCTCTGCTAATAAAACAATCACACTAAAAGATTGCATAAACAAGCAAAATAGTGTTTTTGTGAGGCATCATTGTTCCTCAATTCCAGCCCCAAATCCAATAAGGATGAGGCAAAACCAGGAGTTTGGTTTTCCCTTTTTCTTGGAGGTTCTGCTGTTATTATCCTACCAAAACACCTAAACCAAAGTCATTCACAAACAATGATCTATTCCAGCAACCATAACAAAATTTACTTAACATAAATATATTCAAATGCATAAAGGAAAACAATGATACGTAAAGGAAAAGTAACAATACAGAAAGGATGTCCTAGGCTCTCAGGTTGGGCCCAACCCTTAGAGCTTTGGCTCCTATGAAAAACTCAGATTTGATAGGAAACCAAACTGCTTCTCATTATCCAAAAAGAATCATAATAGTCATGCCAAAAATGGCTACAAAGGAACAAAATAGAGTTGCAGCACTGAGGTGCAAAGTACACAATAGTTTCAAAAAGTCTCTTTACGAAGGTTGAGGCCTCAACATTCATAGATCACGAGGGACCTAGGTGGCCACCTCAATTTGTGGAACTCGGCTGTCAAACTGTGAGTTAAAAAATCCCTTTCTAAATGCTGCTTGGTTGCCTTCTAGATTTGGTTTGGTGGTCTTTGGAGCTCAGATTTGGAGGTGGAGATCCCGAGGAAGGGTCATTGAATGCCATAGGCACCCCCCTTTCAAGTCCTCACCTCAGGCTTGGCTGCCTTATAGCTCATGATTGCTTTGACTTTGCTCCAATATATGTCAAAAAACCTGAAATAGACACGTGTTAACCACCTAGGAAAAGTGACTTCCCTTATTTGTACCAAAGACATAAACATACCAAAAATAATGCATAAACTATAGAAAATGATAGATTTGAACAAGGACTAAACAAGGAAAGTTAGGCCAAATGAGGCCAAATTGTTACCAATTTTGGGGCTCATCATTGACCATGAACCAATTGACTTTGAATAAATTGACCTTAAAAAGGTGGGTTTTGGAAAGTTTGACCTTGGAAAGGTGGAATTTGGAAAAATTATCCTTGAAAAGGTAGAAACTAATAAGATTGACCTTGAAAAGGTGGGCTTTGGAAAGCTTGACCCTGAAAAGGTGTTTGCACCGTTTCAACAATAGGTTGCCTGATAAGAATATATGGTATAGACTAGACCGTAGGAACTGTTTGATAAGAAAAATCCTGCGGGATTGCTTAGTAGTCTAAGGAATAAATATTTGAGGGGTTAATGGAACGGCCGTTTGTGATACTCCTAGAAAAGGTGCCTGAGGAGAGCTTGGAACTAGCTACAAAATAAGCGTTTGAAAAGGGGTCTGTGGTGAACTTTGAACAGATCATTGAATTGGACGCTAAACAAGTGTTTGAGGAATTCATTGGACATGTTGTTGACCAATTGTTTTAGGAATCCCTAGAACAAGTTGTTGGACGGGTATGACAATACTTGGAACAATTATTTGAGGAATAATTTTCCCAATAGGATGAGCAGGTTGATAAAGTGACACTTGTGGAGAACCTAGATCATACTGTTGAGTAAAAGAAGGATTCCAAGCAGTGTTCATCCCAGGAAAAAGAGTACCAAGTAAAGTTTGATTTACAGCAAGTTGACCTAGGCCGAGCTGATAAATATGATAATAAGTTTCGGTAAAAGGTTGGCCTCTAGCAATAGGTTGTCCTCCAGGTGGAGGATAAGGTGGTTCTCCCCTAGGCTGGTAATAAATACCAGTTAGTGTTACTTGAGGGTAACTTGAATTACCATAAACCATGTAAATTTGTTGAACTGATGTGGTAAGTGCTTTAGGCATTGCATTCATGCTCTGAATAGTAGATGGAGATAAACCATATGACTAAGTAGAAGGTTGGGGAGAAGAAGAAACTCCTAAAAAAGTCTGAGTAAGTGACTAGTATCCAGGAGGAACTGATGGACCACCATAAAATAGTAATTTTGGAGAGCTAGTAAACATAGACGAATCAATAGGTTCGCTCCCAATAGGAATTTTTGACATAGTTCTTTCTAGTGAATATAAATGAATGCATGGCGGTGACAAATCTTGACCTAAAAAAACTCAAAGTGGTAGAGTACCAAGAGTTAGGTCGGAAAGGAGAGAAAGGAACTCTTGGGTCAAAAGTTTCAGTACCGGTTTCTTCAGTAACATCTTCAATGCTAATTAACCTAGGAGGTAATTCAGTCATAACTATTAGATTCCTTCTAGGTGAAGGTGGCTCAGGAATAAGAGCTATAACGGCCAAAGGTGATTCAGGTTGAGAAATTTCAGACTCAGGGTGGTCTATATCTGGTTCGGTTAGTTTAGTATCTGAAACTTCACAGTGTCAGATTCTGTGTGAACTACTTCAGTAATCTCTGACCAGAGTAAACTAAGCCTGATTCTACTTCTTGCATTGTATTCACTTCGGTTTCTACTATCTCATATTGTAAAAATGTTGATGTTTCAGGTTCTCTAAGGCTTTTGATCCTGTTGACTTTAAACTTTTATTTTTTATCTTTTCCAATTGACTTGGTGTGTATTCAAGAGGTTTACCTTAAATTCTATGTGACTTCCTTGGTGATTCATTGAGGATGAAAATTTATCACAAAATCAAACAATATTCACAATCCAACCCTAAGGTATCTTAAACATTAAAAGCAAACAATTAGCACACGCTAAAAAATATGAGGATTCAAACCATGCAAACAAGACTTTCACAATGAGATCACTAGTTGGTAATGAAATCCAACTTCATAGAAATAAAAGTCAAAAGTGGCTATATATATGACTAAGTGGAACCAGTTACATTGAAAACCTGCTTAATGAAACAATCTAGTGTAAGTAACTTCACTTATGCCATCTTGGGCAAAGATTACCCTCCAATAAGTCCAAGTGAGTATAGTCAATGTTTGTTCCAAGCACAACAACACCTTCCCTCTCTTGTCACCTCGAGTAATATCCCTAGGATTATGGTCACTAAGGTTACAAACTATAACAATTTTACCTAGGGAGACAGTCACAAATCGAATGTACACACAAGGGTAGAGTAACAAAGCTCAATCCCCTTGAAATATCTTCAACATGGTTAGTTGGAGGTTTACTTTCAAGTGACCCCAAGTACCTTTTGACACTATTTTAATACATGTAAATCACTATATCATAGCCAATGAAGTCGGTACGATCACTTCAGCAGGTCTAATATGATCTCATGCTTGAATCCTTTCAAAGGGGAGCCTCCCATAACAAAATTGAAATAATTAGATTTATCTCCCTATCACAAGATTCTAGTGTTTGTATACAACTTTGGAAAGTTTAATCACTTCAACTTAATCTATTCCAAAGACTATTCCAAAGCCCTACAACTTAATCTACTCTAGGTGGAAAGTAGCCCTAAGAAAAAAAAATCTAGATTGATTTTAATTAGCGTTTATTTTAATAGTTGTTATTTACGCAAAGATAATGCATGTGAAACTTGATGGAATTATGACTTGACACAATCTTAATGTAATAAAAAATGATGATATAATCTGTTATTTCAATGAAAATCTATCTAGAGCAAGGAAAGAGTCTTTCAATTTTTTCGACTGGAATATAAACAAAAACTCTAAACCCCATTATAACCATTGTCCTAAAATGTAAATATCCAATTTCAAATCACCCGAATATTGAAAAAAAATTCAAATTTTCACTTTTCCCAATAACACAAACAAACAAGAAATCACTCTTTTCATACAATCACTCAGAAATTCGAAAAATGCAACAAGAAAAAATAATGACTAAAAATGAATTTTATTTAATGGAATGTCATGAATTTACTTGCAACAAAAGTGTGGTTCATGAACACTTTAGCAACAGAAAGAAAAATGATTTTCCATTTCAAACTAACACAAGTATTTTTCACAAACAATACCTAATCTTGTAAATTATTGATTTTGACCACAAATCAAACTTTCACAAAAAAGAAAATTAGATTCAAAACCTGATATAATCGACAGAAGAAAGATAGAGAGTAAAGAAGACAACACTAACATAGCTTTCTTTTGATAAATCGATCATTGACCGGATAAGACCTTGCCCTGATCTAAGAAAATAAGATAATCGTAATAAAAACTCTTCATAACACTCAACCAAACTGATAATCACTCACAGGAGATTCAAACAAGTGTACAACAACACGGAAAAACAAAAAATTTGGATTTAAATATGATAAAATTGAGTTTTTCAAAAGTTCCAAGCATGTGCGCAAGCTCTGGAGTAAACCAGTGCGATTACACTCTGTTGCTAAAAGGAAAATGTGAAGAAGTGTGCACTGTGCCTAAAGAAAAAGTGTGAACAACAGGGAAATCCAAGAAAAAATAAAAATAAATCAAATCCAACCCAAAATCCAAATTTCCAAAATTTCCAGACACTTTAAGAAGGCCTGTGAAGCATGTTGAAAAGGTCAAACAAGGAAAACTAATGAATATTGAAATGATTCCCCAGTGGAGTCACAAATTTGTTATGTGGACTAATCCCTCTTGCAGACAAGAGTGATCTCCCTAGACTTCAAAGAACCCTAGTAACAAACAAATAAGAACTACTACCTTTCATTAGACTTTGATTGAATGAAATCAAATAGAATGATAGAGGCCTCTTACCAATTCAATGAAATGATCGATGAAGTTCCTCGAAGCTTTCGATCATTTTCTCCTCGATGCTCTAGACGTCCTCTCGTTGCTCCTGACAGATTATCCATACTATCTTCAAAGAGATTTGTAAAGAAACAGACAAACAAGAGATCAACGCATACAACATATAATCAAAGATATAAATGGACTAATTAACCAATTATATATGATAAACTGATCAATATGCATCCAAAATCCATATAGGTGATCAAAGAATCCTACAAATGAAATCAATGAAGATGTAATTGAGAAAGAACAATTTCTTTTATATTCATAAAACTAGAGAGAACCCTTACAACCATAGAGCTTTGATGTTGCAAGTCCCTTCTACAATCTTCGACCCTCTCCCTTGCAAGAAAATCCTTCCAACCTAATCTCAACAACATAAACCTACTTCCAACAGTTCTCCTCCAATCCTCAAACCTGTAGTAGCTTTATAAGTCAAGAATGGGAAGTTTTAGATCCATTCTCCAAGGGATGAGATCCACTATTAGTGGGATAGAGGTTCCACAAAGAAAGGGGAGTTACTCCATGATGGGAGGGATCAATACTAAATAGGCACTCATTCAAAGCTTGTTGGTTGGAATAGATGCTACCAACAATGCTTCTAGAATTTACTTTTTATTTTTACATACTTTAAGTCATGTTTATAGGTTGTAGTGGAAGACAATGCATACTTATGTGCAAATTTAATGGTCTTGTCTGCATATGCACAAAAATCAACTAGGCAACTACACAGGTAGCCAAAACATGGTTTTTGTACCATGGGATCTAGGAATTTTGCTTTCTTTGGGATGATTTAGTTTTCAACCTTGTAGGGGAATGATCTGGGACACATTTGTGGATAGAAAGAGATCCAAACCAATGGTCATTTGCCTAATGTGACAAAATGGCATGTAACATGATCACATTTCCAATGGAGTCATTAATAGAGGAACTGGATTTACAATGTCTTCTAGCACAACCATATTAGTAAATGTGGTTGATATACGCCAAATGCTTACATCAATCACATGCAAAACCACATTGGTAAATATGATTGATATTATTAATTAATATTATTATTTTTATTGTTAATTGATTTTAATAACATTATTAATTAATAAATATTATTTGATAAATATTAATAATAATTAATTAATTAATTTACTGCATAATTAATTAAATAAAAACAATTAAGGAATTTAGACTTCTGTGATCCATAACATTGTTTAGAGAGTTTTCGGCGTAATCACATAGATATTCTTTTGTCGACGCATTTCGAACCAACAAGTGTGGTTCATCGTCAGGACAAGTTGAAGAACCAATCCAGCTTAGCATGTTAAATAGTATGTGCAGAGATTCCAACGGCTATATTGCCAACGGCTACTTTTGACCTAATGACCCGAGTCAAACCAATAATAACCAGGTTATATTTAATTATTCTCAGAAATTAGTTAAATTCGGTAAATTATATAATAAAAGAACTCGATAAATGTGTATAAATAACCAAAACCTAGCTAATTCAAATTAAAATACTAGTATTGGTATATCATAATAATATTTTTAATTTATCAATAGAAACTAAATTAATATAATAAATAATTTATCATTCCAATAAATAAAAGAATTCAATTGTTAACCTAATTAAATTAATAAATGTCTAACTAATCCAAACTAAAATATTATCATTGGTACAAGGCATATTTATTTAGTAATATTTTTATTTATCCTTTTAATAATTAACATTTTTTTTTTAATTTACTATTCCACAATATTATTAACAAATATTTAGTCAAATAAATACTAACCTTGATAAATTTAATTTACTCTTATTTATGGAAACTCGTTAAATTACTTTAAAGTATTAGTTTATTTGTTAATGAACTTGCTTCAAATTAAATTAGTATTATAGGTACATTATATAATTATTTAATGATAATATTATTTAAATCTAATGGTCCATAATTTATATCTCCAGCTTAGAGGTAATTAATTACTATCTATAGAAATCATATTTATTTAAATAATAAATATTAACCAATAATATTCTTCAAGTAACCAAGTTAATAGGAAGATATTACCTATAGAGGTTTGGGCTTATAATCAATATTATAATTCTAAAGGAATAGAAGAAATTGAATATGAAAGGAAATCCAAAAACATTAATCAACAAATTAATAACCTAAAAAACTTAGATTAATTGAAACCTAAAAAAAAAAAAAAAAAAACCTAAAGGAATTAAGGTTAATACTTAAATAATAAGGCTAAGCCACACTCATACTATAGGGATTAAACGGGAAAAACACAGGAAAAGGGACCAACCACTGAAAACAACCTTTAAGGAGAGGGGAAGAACCCTAAGACCTGAGGAGGCTATGAAGACAGGGCTGGGACCCAGCAACTACTAATCTTCCAGCCATCATCCCTATTTAGATTATTCGGCCTTTTCTCAATCTCCAAGGCCTCTCTAAACTTGCGATGGTGAAACTGCGCAACCCTAGCTATGACTTGAGCATCCTCAATACAGACATGATGCATCGTCTTCCAGGCATGCTCAGCCAGGGCAGAGGACTTGGTCCTACCATGCCTTAGGTCAGCTGAATGCTCACTAATCCTTTGATTAATCGATCGACCTGTCTCACCAATATATGGTGTCCCACAGGAACACGGAATGATATAGACGCCCTTCATGTCTTTCGGGTCAATCGGATCTTTTACAGACTTGAGGGAGCCACGGATAGTATTGAGAGGTCTAAAAGTCGCGGGTACATCGTACTTTTTCAGAATCCTCGCAATCCTATCAGTGGTCCCTTGGATGTAAGGCAAGTTCACACCCAGGGCACGATCTTTAGGATCTCTTCGGGTTGACGGCTCCTTCTTGGCCTTGAGGAACGCTTTTTGACCCAAGTGTCTACTGTAACCATTCTTCACAAAGACATCAAGAAGATGAGCCTTCTCCGTTTCCAAGCTCTCTTCATCGGAAATTCTGACAGCACGGGTGGCAAGCGTGCTTAGAACCCCTAATTTCTGAGCGGGGAAATGATGGGATGAGGCATGCAAATACTGCTCAGTATGTGTCTTCTTTCTAAACACCCGATGAGAAAAGGAACCATCCTCCTTCTTAGAGATGAGCACATCCAAGAACGGGAGACAACCATTGTCTTCTTTTTCCATAGTGAATTTGATGGCGGCGGACTGGTTATTGAGATGATTAAAGAACCGCTCCAGCTCATCAGGACCATGTGACCAGACAACACCAGTGTCATCCACGAACCTTTTCCAGAGCTTCGGTAAAAAACGCGAGGAGGCCAAAGCCTTAGACTCAAAATCTTCCATAAAGAGATTGGCGACGACCGGGGATAAGGGGGAGCCCATGGCAACGCCGCAAGTCTGTTCATAGAATTCACCCTCGAAGCTGAAAAAGGTGGAGGTAAGGCACAACTCAACCAGCTTAGCCGTATCAGGGTCAGTAAGCTTATTAATCACCTTCATGGCCTCATTGATGGGAATGCAAGTATAAAGAGAGACCACGTCGAAACTTACCAAGATGTCCTCAGGCTCAAGCTTAATCTTCTTAAGATCATCAATAAAAGAAGCCGAGTCTTTAACAAAGGATTCAGTTTTACCAACCAAGGGCCTCAACTTTGCAGCAAGGAACTTGGACAGGAGGTAAGTCGGACCACCAATGGTGTTGACAATAGGCCTAAGGGGGACCCCTTCCTTGTGGATCTTTGGAAGGCCATAGATCCTCGGCGTGATTGGGTTTCCTACAACCAGCTTCTGGGACAAAGGTGCAGTGGAATTGCACGACTTGATTGCAAGGGCGACCACTCTGGAAACTTTTTTAAGGGGATTTTTCGAAAGCTTCTTATAACTCCCACTATTACAGAGATGATCGCGCATTTTATTTCTATAATCACTCCTATCCAGGAGTACGTCAACCCCACCTTTATCAGCTTTTAAGACCACGACGTCATGATTATTGTTTAAGGTCCTAAGAGCCTCGAATTCGGCCTTGCTGATATTGCTACGAGGAGGCTTCGCCCTCCTCAAGGCTACTGCACAATCTTGCCTAATCGTGTAACAATTAATTAAATTATTATTAAATAATAATTAAATGATTCATTTTTATTTCATTCACTATTAATTAAATCATTAAACAATTAAATAATTAATTAATTAATAATAATAATAAT
>APFE031256297.1:45814-77435 GCA_000404065.3 Pinus taeda | reverse complement strand
CTAATTCCTTGAGATAATAAATAAGTAATTTATTTATTTATTATTTCTAAATAAAAATTTAAATACTTTTTCCCTCATAAATAAATATAATAAAATATTCCAAGTGGTTATTCCAAGAATGGGATCAATATATTTTATTATTGCTCATTATTAGAGGATAACTCAATATTTTTTTATAAATAGAAGGGTTTTCCATTCATTATTCACTTTTGATTATTTTCATTGTTGCACTCATTGTTGTAACTTTGATTATTTTCATTGTCGCATGCCATATGTTTGTTCGGTTTATGCATTATAGAGGAGATAGACTCCACACAAGCTCAAAACGTCTGGGGATAGCTAAGAACCCATCCCATAGAGGGGGACTAGTAACATTTATCTGTTCTCTTCACATATGTTATATTAAAATTATTCTTTACATATTTGGTTTCCATTGGATGATTAGAGTTATTACTCTTTTTTTTTGTTGTTTAACTATGATTGTGGCATAGATCCAAACTTTGGTAGGTTTTGTTTCTATCAGTTGTCACAGATCTACAATGTTTAGCAACCATTTATATTGTTGAGATTGTTTGTCATACACAATCTTAAGTGGGTTATTTTAGTACATCTTTGAGAAGAAAACACTACAACAAAATTGGCGACTCCACTGGGTTTTATACTTCAGATCCAGAAACCTGGGTGACCTTTGGTTTTTAGCTTAGGGTTTCTTCTTTTTTCAATTCTCTTAATGTTTCCTAGTTTTTTAACCCTAGATCTGATAAATTTATGACTTCCACAATATTTTTGGTCGTTTCCGCACGTCACAAGAACTAGCCGCGACAAAGGCAACACTTTTTTTCTGAGATTTGTAGAACATGATCCATGGAACATAAATCACAGGTTCTAGCCCAAAAAGTGTGATATGGGTTCTAGAACACACCTTTCACCCCAAAAAGTGCAATCCCTACAGAGAAACAAGTCAGTACCTGCGATTTCTAGGTTTTAGGGTTTTTCTCATATCTGTTTCTGGGTTTTGTAGAGAGCTATCTGTTGGGTGTCTAACCTTTGTCTCATCCCACTTAGGCCTTGATCCACTATGTTTTACTCATCGAAGTCAAATTTAGCCTCCCCTAGGGGTTCTAGTACACTTCCACCTTTCTAGGAGGAGTTTAGCTGAGTGAGTAGTCTGCGTTTTTGCAGCACTTTCAACCACCATTTTCAGATCTGTACCTTTCTGTTTCAGATGTGTTAAGATAGGTTGTTACCATCCATAGTGTCACATTTCCACTTGTTTGGTCATTTGCCTTAGGGTCCCATCAGTTCCCCTAGGTGTTTCACCCATCTCCCTATCTTTTTGCAGTGATCTTCCCCTCCGGTTTTTTACTGTTGCTGCACCACTTTCTAGTAGCTTAGTGTCACTTGATCCCATTCACACTGACATTTAGATCTCTTGACCATTTTAGTGTATTTTCCATTGATCTAGCCACCAAGCAATATAGTGTTTCGAAACCTAGTTTGGGTGGGTTTAGTTAATTGTTTTGCTGTTCATTTTCTGTTATTAATTTCAATTTATTTTCAGCAAGCTTTTTTATTTTTTTACAAACATGATATCGGCTTAATCAATTAATACACTTGCACACACACACACACCTTAAGCGAAGGGCACTTAGTTTACACTGCCAAGAAAAGACTTAACATAATAAATTTATCTCCCGACATCAAGACAAAGATATATTGTTGAATCTCCCTTCACCATTTCCATGTCACGTGTGTCTTACCACCATTGTGCCACCAAGGTGTTTGTCTCGGAGACTATTCGACCTTCACCCCCAATTTCCACTTGGGCATATTACCCCTCCACCTCGGGTTCAAGTTCATAGCCCTTCGTGTCCCCACACCGACTCTTTTCCTGGTTCTTCTGATTCTGAGCCTCCTTCACTGCATATCGTCACCATGTAATGACCCACAACTGGTGGAGGAACCCAACCTGGTGTTGGTTTCGGTTCTATCCCAGTGGTCACATCAAGCGGGATAGTCTTTGGGACCATTCTGGTAGCCCCCAAGCTCCCTTTTATCGTTGGGTTAAGTCTATCAGATTTTAACCATTTGATAAATGACCCCATACATCGTGATGCTGGTTGGCCCTCTATGTCGACTCAGCTTCCCTCAGACATCCCAAAGTTTGAGGGTAATTTTGGAGAGGATCCTACCAACCATGTTCAATCCTTCCACATGTGGTGTTTGTCCAACTCCATAACTGATGAATCCATTCATCTTCAGATCTTCCAACGCACGCTCACTGGAGATGTTGGAAAATGGTATATTGAGAAGCCCTTCGCATCTCATTCAGTTTTTAGGATGCTTGCAAAATAAATCGTCTGATATTTCTAGTTACCTCTCCTGTATGACACTAGTATGGAGCTATTGACCACATTCCGCTAGTCCTCTGCCACTCGCCTTTCTGACCATGTTCAAGAGTGGTGTGGAAAGAGGAGCACATGCCGTGCCCCAACTTTCGAAGACTGTTTCTATCTAGATTGGTTCCTTAGGAGCTTTTTATCCCCCATTGGGAAATATGTCGCGTCCCATTTTCCTCAGACTGAGGAAGAAGATTTCCAAACTGCCTTGAGATATGATCTGATTTATGCACAATCTGGTTATGTCTATGTCGTCATTACAGACCTCCCTCATCTTGGAAGTGCTAATGCACCAGGGGCATCTCATGCCGCCGACTATATCATTGGATCCCTTTCACACTCATCGTCATACACTTAGTAGAGTTATGGCTACTGGCAAGGGGGCACCAGTTCCTCTAACCCTTATATCGCTCCTTCTAGCAACATGTTGCCAGGGCCCCAACCCGTTTATCCAACTGTTGCTCCTCCTTATGCATAGCCGAGAGCTCTAGCCCCTCAAGCATTAGCACCATAGCCTCCCATGCATCCTCAATTCTAGTAACCACTACCCCCTCAAGGTTAAGTGTTTGAACAACAGAGTGTTACCAATCCCCCAAATTTGAAGAAAAACAACAAAGGGAAGGGTAACAAGGGTAACCAGGGTAATCAAGGTAACCAACCTAGTGAACCTTAGGGGAACCAACCTAACACCAACAACCAACAATAGGGTAGCCAGCCCAGGCAGAAAAAAGGCCATTCATATGAACAAGCCTTGTGCATGTTATGGTGTGCATGGCCACTATACACATGAGTGTCCCCTTTTACCCTAGATTCACAAAATGTGGGAAGCTCAAGCAATTTCTAGAGGTCAACAATTACCTCAGAATCTTGAGCCATCTCCACCAATAGTTCTCACAAATCCTTTCCCAAAGAAAGGATTTGTTGCTGCTCAACCTTAGCCAAGTCAAGCAACCCATCTCCCCCAACCTTCTGGTCTCGGTGACTAGCAGATCCTTATGATGAACTTTGATGAGGTTAAACCTTCCAATATCAACCTACAAACTCGGTCGCGTCAATATGATAAGCCCTTGGCTTCGTCATCTACCGAGTCCAAAACCAAAGTATCCATTGAGCCTCTTACGACACCAAATGGTCCTTTATAGATCCCTCCACCTAGGGTTGAGGCCATTCCTAAGATCCTAAAAGGACCATTATACCATAATGCGGCTTCTAACAGAGTTGCCCATACATACAGTATAGTAAATGACTTGGAGAAATCACCTGTTGCCATGTCGATGTTGGAAGTCCTCGAGTCATGCCCCTCCCAAAAGAAAGCTCTACTAACTGCCTTGGGTGTAGTGGATCGTTCTAATGATCACCTGATTGTCTTCCCAGTTGATACATCAGAATGTCCCCCATTTCCTTCTTCTATTGGTTTCCATATACTAGTTAGAGTTCATAATGCCATCATCTCTAGATCGATTATTGACGAAGGTGCATCCACTTGTGTGATGTCCACTGTTGTTTAGAAACAACTTAAGTCACCCGAGTTGTGCATATCCACCATCACTTTGCGTGCTTGGGATGGAAACTCCTCCCAGCCCTTTGGCATGTGCCACAATTGTCCAGTGACCCTTGCGAGTAAGACTGTCCATGTTGACATTGAATTCATTGATGCCCCTTTGGATTACAATATTCTCTTAGGTGTTAGTTACACATATGCCATGTCAGTTGTCGCATCTGCATTGTTCCGTAAGATGTGCTCCCCCCATGAAGGGAAGATCATTACCATCGATTAGCTGACTTACTATGAGCTGGCATCTATGACCTCCCCGGAGTCCATTATCTCGTCGATGTCCGACAACCAGTCTTCAACTCCTTGCACCAGTGTCTCACCCTGAGTCTATAAAGATTCGGCATTCTTGGTTTCTTTCCCTAGTCCTCCCCCTCCCATTTCAGAACATAACTCTATGAGTGTTTTCATGTTACAAGCATCATCCTTGAGTTCCTCACAGATAAATCTTTCAGAGGTTTCTACATGCTTTTCTATCGAACCTCCTTCGACAGAATCCTAGGTCTCAACATCAGTAGATCCTCCATCTACCAACCCATCATCTACCATTCCAGACGATGTATATGTGAACCTTATTTCTCAGGTTGATGCACTAGGTAATGCCACTACATCATGTGGTCTATCTTCCTCCCGTTTGCCCATCTTCCAGTCTAATAAGGACATCATGGAAGATATTTATAACCCTGATGACCCTTGGGATGATATTCACCACCGTCCATACTTCCTACCACATCAGTCCCATGACTAATATGTTGTGGAATCAAAATACTTCATCCACATTGAAGTCATTTGGTTTCAAAATCCCATACCTGCCCCAGATGCTTTGGAAGTAGGGAACATGGCCAACATCTCTCCTATCATTAAAATTAACATTTCAGATAAACCAGGGGTCAAAGAAAACATTACCTTGGGGGCACAATTCACCCCGGAAGAAATTGAAGCTTACACCAAGCTATTCAAAAAATTCTGTGATGTTTTCTCCTGGTCCTATTTTGAGATGCCCAGACTTGATGCCACCATTGTTGAGGACCATATCGACACATAGCCCGATGCCAATCCTGTCTAGCAAAAGTTGATTACACCACATGGGTATCCAACCCAATTCCTGTTCTCAAGAAACAAGCCACCATTTATGTCTGCACGAATTTTCATGACCTGAACAAAGCGTGTCCCAATGACAACTTTCCCACACCATTTATTGACCAAATCATTGATGAGTGTGTGGGGCACGAGGTTCTATCCTTTATGGATGGATTTTCTAGGTACAACTAGATCAGTGTCCATCGTGCTAATTAGTTAAAGACAATGTTCATTAGTTCGTGGGGAACCTTTGCATATCGGGTCATGCCTTTCGGCTTAAAAAATGTTGGAGCCACATTTCAGTGGGCCATGTCATATTTCTTTCATGACTTGGTGCACATTATCCTTTCTTACCATGATTATCTCACCGCTCGTTCGAGGACTCAGGCGCAACATATTCATGATTTACGCAACATTTTTCTCCGATGTCGCAAGTATAACATTCGTCTTAATTCGTTGAAATGTGTTTTTTGTGTTCCTACTAGCCATTTATTAGAATTCATTGTGTCGAAATATGGTATCACTCTTGACCCCTTGAAATTTCAAGCCATTCTTGAACTACCACGTCCCTGTACCTTGCGCCTGTTACAAAGCCTTCAAGCAAAGCCAACTTTCTTTGCAGGTTCGTGCTTGACTATGTGACCACCATGCATGGATTTCTCAGACTCATATGCTCCACCATTCCATTTTTTTAGGATGACTATGCTCAACAGTCTTTCGATGCCCTGAAGCATGCCCTCACTTGTTCGTCATCACTTCAGGTGATGCTTTGTACAATGATATTATCACATATTTGCGAACCCAAAAGTTCACCCCCCATATTACCCATAATGATCAACGATATATTTGATACCAGGCCCCTCTCCACCTCCTCATCGGTGACGACCTTTATCTTCACGACGTGGATTATATTCTTCGTCATTGTCTCACCCATCCTAAAGAAGAGCAAGTGCTAAATTCCTGTCATAGTGGTGCTTGTGGTGGCCACCTCTCCAGTATGGCCACTACCCAAAAAATCATGTGTGCTTGTTACTTTTGGCCTTCTCTATTCAATGATTGCATTGAGGCAGTCAAACACTACCCCAATTTTCAACACTTTTCCCCAAAGGCAAGAGCCCCACTGACTCCCCTCCATCCTATCATCACTGTTGGTCCTTTTTGTAAATGGGCCATTGACTTTATGGAGTGTCGACCATCATCTGTTAATAACCATAAGTATATTATCGTGGTGGTCAATTATTTTAACAAACTGGCTAAGGCCATACCAACGTTCAATAACAAAGCGACTACCACAACCATTTTTTTTAACCATTTTATCACTTGATTCAGGGTTTTGAAACAATTGGTCTCTGACCATGTCTGACATTTCGAAGATGAGGTATGGCATGAACTATCCTCACTGTTGGGTTTCCAACACCAATACTCATCGTCTTAGTACCCCCAAGGTAATGGACAAGTTGAAGTAGTCAACAAGATTCTCAAGACAATGCTTCAACGGACAATGAATAAGCACAAGAACAAAGAGAACCTTATTCTCTTCCCAACTTTGTGGACCTATAAAACTTTGGTTAAAACTACCACTGGGTATACTCCTTTCCACCTTGTCTTTAGCGAGGAGGCATTCTTACTAATCGAGTGTGAGATCCCTTCCCTCCACCTAGTCGTTGAACTTCTCCCTGGCACCTAACCGTTAGAACAAAGAATTGTAATGCTTGAACGCACCTTTGATGGCCCTCATGTTTCTTTGAAAACCATTGAAGCAGACAAAAAGAGCACCAAAGCTCAATATGACTGAAAATTCAACCCTCATGCCTTTCATGAAGGTGATCTTGTTCTGGTGTATGACCAGGCCCATGATACCCTAGGGCATGGGAAGTTCGAATCATTATGGCTAGGACCTTACATCATTCGTAAGGACATAGGTAAGGGGACATATCTCTTAGAGGATTTTGAAGGAAAACTCCTTCCTAATCCTCATAAAGCACTTTACCTCAAGAAATTTTACCCATAACATTTCCCATTGATTTTCACGTATTTATTTCTGTCATGCATTTAGGTAGTTTGCATCAATTCATTTGATGATTTGACACTTCACCAGGAAACCATTTTTTCACGAGGGTCGCTTTGTCGTCTCTCAATTTTTTTTTCTTTCATAAAGTGACACTTGTACTTTGAGGTCCACCTCCTCTTAATACTTGTCATACCATATGTCAACTTTCGTCATGAGTAACCATCATTTACTCATGGTCCCCACCAAGCCTAGTCTGTGTGGTAGCATCATTGAGTCACCCTTGTTCAGAGCATCTGCGATGAGTCACCCTTGCACTCTTGGAGTCTATTTCATGTCCCATTATATCATGTCACAATATTCCATCCATATTTACATTCCGTTCATCCTATGTTGCCCATTTTGGCCCCCAGTTATACTATCTGCATCCCCTCTAGAGTTAAGTCAGTTGTTGCTAGGTCAACCATGCATTTTATGCTCTGACAAGGGAAGTCATATGTTTGTCCCTCAGTCCCATATTTCCATTATCCATGGTGTCAGTACATCAGTCATATTACTATTTTCCCTCGTGTTGTAGTTGAGGATCCTCATTGCCTCATCTATCGCGGGCCCTATTCTTTTGACATCAACTCATTTATTCTAGAAGAACGACCTAGAGGGTAATGTATCTCGGTTCTAGCTTCCATTCCTGTTCGGCGCCTTGGATCGAGCAGAGGGTCTCAGTATTTCCCTTTGACTTGGTCGTTTCATGTTCGTGATCCATGATACACTTGATGCTCTAGTGATGCAGTAGATTGTACCAGTGATTCCTGGGTCTCTGTGAGATGTTTCAGACCTCATGAGGGGGTGGCCCTTCAAGTAGCCCCACACATGCCCAGATGCATACCTACTATGCTACAACCTCAGATGTAGTTCCTCAGAGTTGATGGTCTTGGTTCCTACCGATCGCAGTGTTCATATCATGCACGTCTTCTTTAGATGATCCGTTCAGTTTTGTAGAGCCCTTCCCTGTTCAACAAGGCTTCTTCAGTTGTTATACCCTCCCTCCCACCCATTTCTTGAGGGAAGGGGATTTGTATTTCATGTACTCAGATATTATTGTACTTAGTCCAGGCTCATGTTTTTACTAGGTGCATTATGTATGTGAGACACATTGTATTATTTTCTGGCTTTATTATGGCAACATGTCATGTACCATTCAACATGTTTTTGGGTGAACTATTATTTTTTGTAATAAGTTATCTCGGCGGATATGGGTATGGCTCCCCTGCCTCATTGAGGTCCAGTACCACAACATAAAATGAGACTTGCATTAGTCTCACCCCCTCTGTCCATATCCTCTTTCAATTTAGCTTCATTGCTCTCTCTCTCTCTCTCTCTCTCTCTCTCTCTCCTTAACTACCCTATGTTGTCTAAGCGATTGTGTCTTTACAACATACTTCAGTCATACGTTTTTATCCTAATGCTCGTATCTTGGGGGGAAATTTGTTATCACCAAAAAATTGATCTAGCCTAATTTACTAGATGGATAGAAGTACACCTTGTAAAACCCATTTTACCATAGTAAAATTGCTTTCACTATGAGAAATTACTTAATAAACCACCTTTCTTAAGTAATTTATAGTTAAACCCATGAAGAATAATTAAATAAATAACTATTTATTTGTTTTTCTTCTAGGAATAATTAACTAAACCATTGTTTTATTATTATTCCTCGTCAAGTTTGACCCAATCATGAAAAATAAACAGATAAATCATTATTTTTCTTATTTTTCTCTAAGAATAATTAATTAATAACTAATTAATTATAATTCTTTGTTAAATTTGACTAAATCCCTTAAATAATTAAATAGATCCTTATTTGTTTATTATTCCTTAACTATTCCTGAGATAATAAATAAATCATTTCTTTATTTATTATTTAGATAAACGTTTAACTCTTTTCCCCACTAATTAAATATATTAATATTCCAAGTGTTGTTCCAGAGTGGGGGATAATAATATTTTATTATGCTCATATTCGAGGATAACTCAATATTTTGTTATAAATAGAAGGGTTTTCCATTCATTATTCACTTTTGATTATTTTCATTGTTGCACTCGTTGTTATAACTCTGATTATTTTCATTGTCGCACACCATATTTTTACTGGGTTTATGCATTATAGAGGAGAGAGACTCTACACAAGCTGAAGACATTTGAGGATAGCCAAGGACCCATCCCATAGAGGGGAACTGGTAACATTTATTTTTTCTCTTCACAGGTGTTATAATAAAATTATTCTTTACATATCTGGTTTCCATTAGATGATTGGAGTTATTACTCTTTGTTTTTGCTATTTAACTATGATTGTGGCATAGATCTGGACTTTGGTAGGTTTTGCTTCTATCAGTTGATGCAGATCTACAATGTTTAGCAGCCATTTATATTGTTGAGATTGTTTGTCATCCACAATCTTAAGTGGGTTCCTTTCGTACATCTTTGAGAAGAGAGCACTACAACAATAATACTTATCCATTATTCATTATTAAAAATTAATTCAAAAATAATTAACAAGTAATAATAATAATAACAAATCAATATAATAGATATTTATTATGTTTTATCAAATAAATTGGTTTTTCTTTTTATTAATATAATTATATATTTTTTCTATAATTTATATTAATTAATTAAACTCAAGGATTTATATTTAACGTGAGGGTTAATATTAACTTTTTTATGAATAAAATTATACCCTACGAATATGAACCTTTAGATTAATAAACACAAGAGATTGATATTATAAATCTAAGGGATTTATGCTTAAAACCCAATGCATTATAAACCCAAGGAAATAATATTAAACCCAAGCGATCAATATTATAAACTCAAGGTATAAAAGCCCTAAGATAAATATTATAAACCCAAGGGATAAATACTGAAAACCTAAGGGATTATCAACCCAAGGGATAAATATTATAAACCCAAGGTATATAAACCCTAAAATAAACATGGTTGACCATGGTTGACCACGGTTGATTTTCATATTGACACAATCTTTATCAAAATGGGATGTTGGATGATGGTTGACCATGATTTATTTCATATTCAGACAAACTTTAGCATAATGAGACATTAGACAATGGTTGACCATGGTTGATTTTCATATTGAGACAACCTTTGTCACAATTCGATGCTAGACCATGGTTGACTATGGATGACCATGGTTGTCACAATGTGATGTTGAACCAAGGGATTGATAAACCTAAGGGATATGAACCCTTATATTGATAAACCTAATGGATTGATATTATAGACCCAAGGGATTAATTCTAAAAGCCCAGGATATTATAAACCCAATGGAATAATATTAAACCCAAGGGATTAATATTATAAACCCAAGGTATATAAACCCTCAAATAAACATGATTGGCCATGGTTAACGATTGTTGATTTTCATATTGACATAATATATGTCACAATTCAATGCTAGACTATGGTTGACCATGATTGATTTTCATATTGAGACAACCTTTGGCACAATGTGACATTGGACAATGGTTGGCCATGGTTGACCATGGTTTATTTTCATATTGAGACAATGTTTGTCACAATGTGAAATTGGACCATGGTTGACCATGGTTGTCACAATGTTACATTGAACCAAGAGACAATCTTTGTCACAATGCCACCATGGTTATTGACCATGGTTTACCATGATTGACCATGGTTGATTTTCATATTGAGACAATCTTTAACACAACGCGACATTGGAACATGACTGGTTTTCATATTAAGAAAATCCTTGTCACAATGAGACGTTGGTTGGTTTCCATATTGAGAAAATCTTTGTCACAATGTGATGTTGGACCATGGTTGAACATGATTATATACCTAATGGATTTATATTAAACACAAATATTAATATTATAAACCCTAGGAATACTATTATATCATAGGAATATGAACCCTTAGTGTAATAAACCCAAGGGATTAATACTAAAACCCCAAGGATTATAAACCCAAGGAAATAATATTAAACCCAAGGGATAAATATTATAAACCCAAGGTATAAAAACCCTAAGATAAATATTATAAGTCCTAAAATAAACATTGTTGAGCATGGATTGCCATTGTTGATTTTGATACCGTAACAATCTTTGTCAAAATGCAACGTTTTTACCATGGTTGACCATGGTTGGTTTTCATATTGAGAATCTTTGGCACAATGTGACATTGGACCATCGTTGACCATGGCTCACCATGATTTTAAGCAGAAGGGATTTATATTAAACCCTAGGATTGGTATTAGAAACCCTATTCATCATATTATACTCTAGGAATATGAACCCTTATACTAATAATCCCAATGGTTTGATATTATAAACCCAAGGGAATAATAAAATAAAGGGAATAATAAACCCAAGGTATTAATTCTAAAACCCCAAAGTATTATAAACCAAGGGAATAATATTAAATCCAAGGGATTAATATTATAAATGTAAGGTATATAAACCCTAGTATAAATGTTGTAAATCTCAAAATAAACATGGTTGACCATAGTTGACCATGCTTCTTTTTCATACTAAGACAATCATTGTCAGAAAGTGACGTCGGACTATGGTTGATCATGGTTCAACATGCTTTATTTTCATAATGAGGCAATCTTTGTCACATTACGACATTGGACCATGGTTGATTTTCATATTGAAAAATCTTTTTCATAATGTGATGTTGGACCATGGTTGACCATGATTAAACACTTTTTTTTTGTGACTAGCGGAATCGGCAACGGTGGTGGTATCGTACTCGCGTTACGGGGTCGTGATTAAACACAATTATAAACATAATGGATTTATATTAAACCCAAATATTTATATTATAAACCCCTATGAATGATATTATACCCTAGGAAAATGAACCCTTAGATTAATAAACCCAACGGATAAATATTATAAACTGAAGTGAATAATAAACCCAAGGGATTAATACTAAAAACCCAAGGGAGTAATAATAAACCCAAGGGACTAATATTATAAACCCTAGGTATATAAAACCTAAGATAAATACTATGCTCTAAAATAAACATGGTTGACCACAATTGATTTTCATATTGACAAAATCTTTGTCACAATGCGGCGTTGGACTATCCTTGACCATGATTGATTTTCATATTGAGACAACCTTTCTCACAATGTGATGTTGGACAACGGTTGACGATGGTTGACGATGGTTGATTTTCAGATTGAGACAATCTTTGTCACAATGCAATGTTGGACCATGGTTGACCATGTTGTCACAATGTGACATTGGACCGAGAAAAAATCTTTGTCATAATGTGACCATGGTTGACCATGATTGACTATGGTTGACCATGGTTGATTTTTATATTGAGATAATCTTTGTCATAACACGATGTTAGAACATGGTTGACCATGGATGACCATGGTTGTCACAATGTGACATTGGACCAAGAGACAATCTTTGTCACAATGTGACCATGGTTGAACATGGTTGTCACAATGCGACATTGGAACATGGTTGGCCATGGACCACTATGGTTGTCATAATGTGAAGTTTGACCAAGAGACAATCTTTGTCACAATATAACCATGGTTGATTTACATATTGAGACAATATTTGTCACAATGCGACATTGGACATGGTTGATTTTTATATTAAGACAATCCTTGTCACAATGCGATAGTGAAACATGGTTGACCGTAGATGGCCATGATTGATTTTAATGTCAAGACAATATTCGTCACAATGCAATGTTGGAACATGGTTGACCATGGTTGATTTTCATTTTGAGACAATCTTTGTCACAATGTGATCTCGGACCATAGTTGACCATGTTTGATTTTCATATTGATAAAATCCTATGATAAACCCTAAGATAAATACTATAAATTATGGTATATAAACCCTATGATAAATATTATAAGCACTAAAATAAACATGGTTGACAATTGTTGATTTACATGTTGAGATAATCTTTGGAAAAATATGCCTTTGAACCATGATTGACCATGATTGATTTTCCTAATGAGACAATATTTGTCACAATGTGATGTTGGACCATGGTTAACCATGGTTGACCATGGTTGCCCATGGTTTACTTTCACATGGAGTCAATCTTTGTCTAAATGTGACATTGGACCATGGTTTACCATGATCGAGTGTGGTTGACGATGGTTGAACATGGTTGATTTTCATACTGAGACAATCTTTGTCGCAATTTGACATTGGACAATGGTTGACCAGGATTATAAACTCAAGGGATTTATATTATGCCTTAGGATTAATATTATAAACCCTATGGATAATATTATACCCTAGGAATATGAACCCTATTGACAAAATATTTGTCACAATGTGACCATGGTTGTCAGAATGTGACGTTGAAACATGGTTGACCATGGATCACTATGGTTGTCACAATGTGATGTTTGACGAAGACAATCTTTGTCAC
Organism: Pinus taeda; assembly: GCA_000404065.3. Classification (NCBI taxonomy): domain Eukaryota; kingdom Viridiplantae; phylum Streptophyta; class Pinopsida; order Pinales; family Pinaceae; genus Pinus; species Pinus taeda. The sequence goes on along the minus strand of APFE031256297.1, from coordinate 63,939 downwards.
AATATGACCATGGTTGATTTTCATATTAAGACAATCTTTGTCACAATGCAACATTGGACCATGGTTGACCCTAGTTAATTTTCATATTGAGACAATCCATGTCACAATGTGATATTGGAACATGGTTGACCGTAGATGACCATGATTGATTTTAATGTCGAGAAAATATTTGTCACAATGCGACATTGGAACATGGTTGGCCATGGTTGATTTTCATATTGAGAGAATATTTGTCACAATGCGACATTGGAACATGGTTGATCATGATTGATTTTCATATTGATAAAATCATATGATAACAATCCATGTCACAATGTGATATTGGAACATGGTTGACCGTAGATGACCATGATTGATTTTAATGTCGAGAAAATATTTGTCACAATGCGACATTGGAACATGGTTGGCCATGGTTGATTTTCATATTGAGAGAATATTTGTCACAATGCGACATTGGAACATGGTTGATCATGATTGATTTTCATATTGATAAAATCAAACAAATATTATAAATTAAGGTATATAAACCTTATGATAAATATTATAAATGCTAAAATAAACATGGTTGACCATGGTTGAATATGATTGATTTTCATATTGCTAAAATCATATGATAAACCCTAAGATAAATATTATAAATTAAGGTATATAAACCCTATGATAAATATTATAAATGCTAAAATAAACATGGTTGACCATGGTTGATTACATATTGAGATAATCTTTGGTAGAATATGATGTTGAACCATGATTAATTTTTGTAATGAGACAATATTTGTCACAATGCGACATTGGACCATGGTTAACCATGGTTGACCATGATTGATTTTTGTAATGAGACAATATTTGTCACAATGCGACTTTGGACCATGGTTGACCATGGTTGATTTTCATATGGATCCAATCTTTGTTTAAATGCAAAGTTGGACCATGGTTGACTATGATCGACCGTGCTTAATGATGGTTGACCATGGTTGATTTTCATATTGAGACAATATTTGTCACAATTTAACAGTGGACTATGGTTGACCATGATTATAAACTCAATGGATGTATGCCCTAGCATTAATATTATAAACCCTATGAATAATATTATACCCTAGGAATATGAACCCTTAGATTAATAAACCCCAAAGATTGATATTGTAATCCCAAACGAATAATAAGCCTAAGAAATTAATACTAAAAACCGAAGGCATTATAAACTCGAGGGAATAACATTAAACCCAAGGGATTAATATTATGAACCCAAGGTATATTAACCCTAAGATAAATATACACCCTAAGATAAGTCCAATGTTGTTTTAGATGTCCCCTACACCAATATAGTATCTAGCTTGGTCGTGACCTTACAATTAAATGATCATTATTATTATTATGATTATAAACTTTATTGATCCTAAAGAATATAAAAGTTAATATATGTAATTAATTCATAGTATATATATATATATATATATATATTATATATAGTGAGAGGGAGATGTCTTAGTTTTTAAGTTGAAATGCGATGTTATAATTTTTGGTGGCATAATAATTTCTACTTATTAAAAATTTAATTGAAATTTATAATTTTAATATTTTTTTCCAAATTTTAAATCATATTAATAAACATGTGAGATGCATGTTTTCATGTTGGATCCCTACCTTTTCCTCTTAGTTTTTCTTTCCTTATGTAGTTATTGTGTCATTTTTCTTGGTTTCCCTTTTCATTTCCTTGATTTTAATTTCTTCTGATTTCTCACACTTGAGTTTATTGGTTCCTCTTTGTTTCACTTTGCCAATTTTTTTTTTTTATACATATACTTTATAGATATATATTTAAATTAGAATCTTAAAAGAAAATTATTTTTCTCCTAAATCTTAGATTAGTCAAAAGTTAATTTTGAATCTTTGATAAAATTATATATTTTATATATATTTATTCATTTATGTTACAATTTAGAATTAATTTTTCTTAGTTTAGTCATAAGAATAATAATATTTACATCGAGTTATATATGTTTGGCTTTTTATTAAATTACAAAAATTAATTTCTTTCCTATTTTTTGACCCAGTGAATAGTAATTGTTTCTTTATAGCCGTTAGAATGATTTGTCTATCTATTTAACCCGTTGCCATGATCTGATTCTTCATCTTTCCCTGACGATTACTCACACTGATTGGTTCGAAACACGTTAAAAAATATTTCTTGATATAATTAATACCGATTTTTTTTTAATCTATAAAAAGGCTAAACTTTGTAATGAAAAAAAGCAAATATCATCAAAATCACTTTCATACACATCCAAAATTAATTTGTACACTTTACATATTATTGTGATGAGTTGACTCACAATTTTTTTTTAATATAGATGCATCATTTCTGGATGCCACTTTAGCGGTCTGTTAAAGCAATCAAACGAAAAACTGCATTAGAATATGCAATCACTACATATTCATCAGTGAATTGGAGCCATAGAACATGCCCTAAATTATTTGGAGCCATCCTTATTCTAACATAATAATAATCTTAATATACTCATCCACTCAAAAATCATTCTACTTCGATTTCAGTTGAAAAATTGATGAATAAGCACATCTTAACAAATCAAAATAGCACCACGATATCCCATATATATACATTCAAACAATTCAATTAAACAAAATTTAAGTATATTTAAATTTAAATTTAAATTTTCTAAATGGGAATTGGTCATACAAGGTATATGCTACTGCATCGCGGTTACTTTGGGGATTTAATATAACCTTTCTTGTTACATACTTCTATATATATTATATATTATGGCTGGATAAACGCAACACCGTAAATTATAAATGATATATTTTGATGCTTTTTCTATAATGGTTATACAAAAATTATTTAATGATTTTCTAGTCAAAAATTAAATCATTAATCATTAATGATTTTCAAATAAAAAATTAAATCAATGATAAAATTTCATAATCTCATAATATTCCAGTGAAATTTTCCTTACTTTAATTTAAAAAAAAAACGAGACACACTCTTATGACAAAGTCTTGTAAGAAATTCTCTTACTTTCATGTTTTTGGAAAGAAACTGGACACACAGTTTATGTGGCTTTAGATTAATAGTAAAGAAGTACATTGTTAAAGCACTCTTTACGATACTTTACTGGTTCAAATCTCCCATACATACTTAAGTCACTGGTTCAAATCTCCCATAAATATTTACTACCAAAAAAAACGAACACACACCTATAATCAAATATCGTTAACTTTTGAACTTATTGAAATTAAGGGGAAAAAATTAGAGAATTAAAATACTTCTCCGTTTTTGCACGGGCTGAATTGAAGCCAAACGATATGAATTTGGCTCGTGATATATTATTTTTGAGAAGCGTGGCGAAATTTTAATAAATTGGAAATTATGTTAAGGCTTAGATGAAGGGGTGTGCATGAGAGGTAGAGGATTAATTAGGTGTTATATATATATATATATATATATTCGTTGATTTATATTTTATATTTTAATTTAATTTATATGGATTTAAATTGTATTTAATATTTCAATTAACTTTATATTTATTTGATTGGTTTTATTTATATTTTAATTTGTGTTCTTTTTAATTATTTATTTTAACAATAAATTTTTATATTTGTATATAGATTTATTTTCTCCAAAGCTAAATCATTAAATTTTTCACTCTTTTATATCATTAAGGTGACCTTATTTATTTGTTAAAATAGAAATTTTTATAATTATATTAAGTAAGGGAATAACTCTGAGATGAAGATAGATTAGTCCTTTCCATTCAAACTGGAAGGATTCTTAGAATTTTCAGTGAATGTGTTCTTAGGTTGTTCTTAGTTACCGAAACAATTCAGGAACCAATAATTTCTTACCTTTTACATATGTCGTTGATGATATATTATTTGATTGCATTAAGTAAATTGATATCTTTATTAGATGCATGCAGTGTTGTAGTAGTAGAAGTTGACAATGATGGTGATCATATTTCCAGTGGAGTCACTACTAGAGGAACTTGATTCACAATGACTTATAGTTCTTTTAATCTCTTTTTCAATTTAGATTTTCTGCAACCTATTTTTGAATAGAGTGTGCAAGTGCATCACCGAAAGATTGATGGAATACCATAAGCCTCTTCATTCCAATGTCAAACAAATCAATTTCCATTTGTTCTTCATCAATGACCTTTTTATTTTGAACTTTTACCTTTTCAATTCACAATTTTTTGGTGCCCTTGTCATATTTTGCATTGAGTTTGCAATGTGACAGGACGTCCATCGAAAATAATTACCTCTTCTGCAAATTTCTCCATTATCTTCTGATTCTATGCTAAACAAGAAGTAAACCAGTAAGGTGGTACACTATTATCATTTTCCACGTTTTTAGCTTCTTAATTTTCTTCTCTATTTACGAAACTTTTGGATTTGGATTTCTGAACCATATGTCCTTTGTCTGGAAAGAATTTGCAAAGAGACTATTTGTTGCTTCGATTACCTGATAGCTCACCATGAACCAATTTTCCAGTGCCAGGGGCTTTTCTCCTTCGTAGACTTGAGGATGAGGTTGCAGTAGTAGTAGGTGTAGAAGCTTGAGATTTTTTTTGTAGGATTTAGGCATTTTTTCCTGTGTTTTTCTTCCCTATTAATGTTGGATTCTTGAGTAATTTTTCTAGCATCCATTACCACTATTTGATATTTGATTCTCTGTGAGTCTTGTAAATTATTTGTTGTGTAAACATAATTTGAATTAGACAAAGATTTAATCAAACTATTTTCTTCCAGATTACGAGATGCAAAAATTGCATTGATCCTTTATTCAAATGAAATTTAGCTTATTAGGGTAAGTGGTCAAATAAAATGCATCTTGTATCGTTAAGAAATAAAATGCAAATACAACGAGGAAAATAGAAAGAAATCATAAGTGGATAAGATGGAGTGAATATTGCATGTGATAAATTTGATAAGATGAAATGGGGATTTCATGTGCTAAAACATTTACTGGAGTTCCTGTGTTAATAAGGTGTAGAAAAAGAAAATATAAATGCTAAGATGATTGTGTAAAGAAAGAAATACCTTGTAGAGAAAAATGGAAAGAACCTAAAAAGTTGAGAAAACGAAGTGTTGAATAACATTGACTCTACCTAGTTGTGAGCCCAGGAAGTTATTTGGTTTATACAATTTCAAGCACTTGTTCACTATATAATTTGTTAACTCGTTACTGCAAATGTCATTGTTTCTTTTGTTTTCTGTTTCATATTCATACATCGCTTAGTTGATTGTTGTTGGCTTAATGCGTCCTGACCCAGGTTCAGAAATGTTTAGCCAAACAAATCCCGAAACTACAGGCCCTTTCGACAACAGTCTGTAGAGCACGAACTAATGTCTCACCTGAGGTAGTATGGGAGGGTGCTAGAACTAGGTTCCTACAACCTAGGGATGTCTTGATGTGGTCCAGGGTTGCACGGATTGATCCCGCGCACTACGTTACTTCCGCACAACTTCCTTTTCAGAGTGACTACCTTACACAAGTGTGAATGCAATTTACCCTTTTCTGTGCTTAATATTATTATAGATCTTCTATTAACTTACGAAGGCACTGTACTTTCAGTTAGCATTTAACATAAACAGATACGCACGTAATCATAGATCATGAACAGATGCATAAACCAGAATATAGAAATAGATACTCAATATTCCAAAAGAAACTTATCTTTATTAATGCCTTTGTCAGTTACAATCCACTTCCTACCCTGCGCACACAGCTGCAGGGGTCTGCGCACGCAGCTGCAGGGGTCTTTGCACACAGCTGCAGGGGTCTGCGCACACAGCTGTGAACTCTACCAAACCTCTGCACACACAGCTGCGGCCTCTACCAAGCCTCTGCGCAAACAGTTGTGGAGCCTCTATCCCTACTACAACCCTCAACTCAGACTTACAGATTCAGAGCAACTGCCGCTGTCAACAACCCATGCACTATAGATCTACTTTAATCCTCTCTAAAAAATGTCTTCTACACCTAGAGTCTTGCCTTATTTATACACTCTCATGGTCTGTGGACCATGGGTAGGATGACTCACTTTCTATTATTTTACCTTATTTTCGGGCGGACTACCCTTTAACTTAACTCATTACAACCCATGATCCGTGCACTTCGAAGAGCCTTTACAATACCAATATCCCCAAAATTGTGGGCTTTAAGCCAAAAACCCATTACGCGAGGGACCTATTGCCCAACAGGCCCCCAACACAAACATTGTGACTCATCTCGAGTCACCTGGCTAGTGTAGCAATCTTTGTGCAAAGCTCATCTAGCAATCTCTATGCTTCACTTACGTCTGCAACACATTCCTCCACCATCTGTTGTATCAAATGTGAACGAAATTCTAATGCATCATTGTTAGCAGTGTCCGCTTGCCTTTTCACATATGTGTCCTGCATCTGGGTCAGCTTGCTCTCTATTGTGGCAGTGACCATGAACGCTTCCTCGAGCCAAGGCTGGATGCATGCTTTAAGCCCTGCTTCTTTTTGTCGCACAATGTCCACTTGTTCTTTCAGATCCTGGGCCTCCCTTATCTTGGCCAAGCGCTGGGTGAGGGCGACCATCTGTGTGGTTCCCCAAACATCGTCATAAGCCTGCTGCAATTCCCATGCTTCTGTCTCTAGCTGTCGTAGCATTAGGTCCTCTTGGAGTGAAGTGAGTGTTAAGAGGCACTGGTCCAACAAGTCAGTGCAGTATTGTACAACATGCTCTATCTCTTTCAACCCCGATTGAATCACTTGGTGGTGTTGCTCTCTAACTTCTGGGGTCATAGAGGATTGCGTCTGCAATCGCAGCTCTGTTATCTGCAAGTTCAGCTCCAACTGCACCTTCGCAGCCTCCTCGTGGGTCCTATGAACTCCACCTGCCAGTTGGTGAACCTTTTTTGCTGCGGGGAGTTCTGCTAGTACGACCAACTCCACAATACTACTATAGGATTCCTCCGCTGCCTGTTCTACTCCCTGGTTTTGGGCTACCATGCTATCGCACTGCAAGCTGAGCTATTCTAGCTTTTTCTTTTGCTCACTCAAGATTTGAAGAGCGCGGCCCTCCCTGGCACGAATCTCAACATTTATCCCTTCCTGCAACTCGTGTAGGGTTTCTTTGGGAAGGGCGGCCAAATTCAACCCCCAGCCCCTTATGTCACCTTCGGTTGCTTCTAAGACGACTCCTTCTGGTAACATCAAAGTGTTTGTTGTGCTTGTGCACAGCATCTGTTCAACCTTGGATATACCTTCCGCAAGGTGCAGTGTCATCATTCCTGTGGGTTGCACCTATAATGCCTGCAACTGCACTCTGAGCGCCCCCAACACAGTCGTCTACTCCGTCATCAAATCTGCCAGAGCATCCTTGTCAATAAAGGTTCCTCCCACAGACTCGGTTGCCTTTGTCCTCCTTTGTGCAGAAGGCTGCTCCTGGACACGCGACCCCTTGAGTTGAGTCACAGTTGTTGTAAGGTTCGTACATTCTTGTGTCTCCACCTCCCCCTGTATATTCTGCTCCATGGGAATTTCTTGGCCTTCCTCGGCTTCCTCAGCAGGCTCAGTTGTGGTATGTGTCATTTTTTCTAGCGTGGTTGCCTCAGTCATCATCTGTTGCATGGCCGCTTCTTGTTCTTGATGCTTTCTTTCTGCTAGCTTTGTGAGGCGCAGCTTGGTCTATTTCTTCTTCTGTTGTGCCGCAATTTTTTCCAATTCCGCCAAGTCCGGGGCGCGCCACTCTGGAGACCATGACACCATTGCTTCGAAGATTGCATCATCTATGGCAATGAATTGCAACTTTTCCCATGCTCGGGTTGGATCCTTGCGCGCCTAGATATAAACGTTATGCATATCCACCTTGAATTCCGCCAAACTCTATAAAGTGTTATAGACCATCGGGGACAAGCGCGGTCTACAGTTGATCCACGTTCATAAAATTGCCTCTACAAATGTCCAAAATACCTTTATCTCCTAGATCCTTTCCACATCTTTGGTCGCCCAGAACGAGGTATACTTCACAGCCTTGGGTATGTTCTGCTCCACGGCAGGAAATTGGATGTCTGCTGACAACTCCCCGGCAATCAACAGGATGGATAAGAGCACCCACACATAGTGGAAGGTCTTACCCTGGTCCTGCGCTTCCCTGCAGTTCGTCAAAAATTCATCACAGAGAAACTGCACCCAATTGAACTGGACGCCTTCTACACACTGCTCTGCCAACGCAATTATAGATGCTGATACTTCGTTTGCACAACATTTCCTCATGAACTTACTGACCAGCAACTGGGTGGCAACGCGCACCCCTCAATCTTTGATACTTGCTATTACATACCCTTGCTTCTTTTTCTCTAGCTTATATTTGGCCTTCATAGCTTCTGCGAGGCCCAAGTCACTACTCTTTCTGGCTATGTCTGTGGGATTGCTTCCTTTAATCGGTAGCCACGAAATTCTGTGAATTAAGTTAGCCATGATGGGAACCAGCTCTTCCAGCCATAGATACCCGTCATGTACTAGACACAGTAGCTACCGAATGACAAAGATAGTGATAGGCACGTGGTGGTAGTGGGGTATCCACTGCAGATGTAGTAACCCTACCTTCTCCACACCTCGCAACCATTTCTATTGTTGTAGTTTTTTCTTAGCCAACTATGGGAACTTCTCACTATCCGCAAGGTCCCAATCTTCGAATTTTATATTTGGTACCCATCCTAATGGCGGACCATCAAACTTGATATCATCCGGAAGAAGTGTGGTCTGAAGCGCATTCTTCGTGGCCTTCAGGTCCTTTGGTATCTTGGTTGTCCCTTTCCATGGGGGAATGTAGGAGGGTAACTCTATCACTGAAGGTGTTTGACAGACATTTTATGCCTCATCGTCCTGTGCCTCAATTTGAGCTATTAGGTCTTGCAGATCTTCCTCCTCCTCTTCTGTTTCAATAGTGACAGTTTTTCCCTTCTCGACCAGCGAGATTTTAATAACTCTTGGGTACCGTAGTGATACCCAAATGGGCCCCATTGGCTATTTTTTTTTGCGGTCGCGGCGTGTGTGGGGATTTTGGTACCTCTGGTGTGCCTGTTGTCTCTCTCGACTCCTCCTGGGTCACCCGGGGTTCTTGGCTACCTCCCATAATTCGCAGTTTGGTTCTCGACATTGTGTTTATACTGGATTTAGTCAGTCGCGCAGTCATGGGTGGAAAGGTAGCTCAGGACTCACTACTCTGTACTAACTTAATTCTTAAAAACCCTAGAGCTGCTTGAAAGCTACCCCATGGAATTTTATAGTAACAGTCGGATTTGAATTCAGACCTTCCCTCCATTTTTGAGTCCTTAGTACCTTCTTGGCAGTAGATCTCCTTGGATATAGCTCGTAATTCATGTCTTAATGGTCTGCCGCCTGCTCCTTTCTACATTAAATTAGCCTTATTGTCATGAACAATGTTGTCAACGGTCACCCCCCAGCCTATCGATGGGGCAGCACATCTCCTTAAGCGCAACTGCGAGCCTTGTGACAAATAGGCTCTACGCGGAACCCCCTTTCCACACAGATTTTTTGCATCCTTGTTTATAGTCCCGCGCCTTCTTTCAACTTCCTGAAGCACCGAGACTGTGCCTTCTATAGATAGTCAGGTGGTCGCACCCCTGGTGTGAGGCTTCGTTTTTCCTACTAGCCCAGGTTGCGGGCACCTTCCACATGCCTTTGCATCACGTCCCTCTTTGTATGGTACCTTCCCCAGTTTATTAAGGTGCGGTTGCAGCCACAATAACAGGGTTGCAATTTCTTCTAACGCAGTAGTAGGCCTGGTTGGACTCGGTCTCATCATAATTAGTTTCTCGTGACCCGCTTGCGTGACTTCGGTTTCTAGTTTGTGGATTTCTTTATCCAATGTCATACTTCTCTTCCTCAGCTGTGTGCACTCATCATCGAGTTCACGAAGTTTCATGCTTCCACGTAGAAGGTTTTCTTGCAACTGCCTAATTCCTTTAACCAAGTCCTGGCATCGTGTCCTGACTGCAGGAACTGTAGTCCAGGTATTCCTTTATGCCCTCCTAATCTCCTCTCTTCTTGTCGTCATTGAAATCATTTCTGTGTTCCAGTTTTTTCTTATGGTTCTATCAGCCCATCAAACCACTGGGACACGCAGGTCCCCATCGAATCATCCCACCTGGTAAACTCTCTTCACGATCCCACATAGCCTTGTGAATTCTCCTTTGTGGGGTATTTGCGGTGCACACTGCTCTTTCTTCTACCGCGTTGGGTCCTAATTTTTTATCCTTAGCCTAGGTTGGGCCTGGCCATCATGTGACTGCACGCATCGACACAAGTGGACGCGTAAACTACTTTGCCCTGGTTGCCCGACTCGCATTTGATGTTGGGGATTTGGAAACCGCAAGTGCATCTTTTTTCTGTGTTCATGCCAGCTTCCAATATTCTTCTAGTGCTTCTGCCACCATTGTGCAGGCATCATATGCAATGCCCAATCCATCGCATGCTGTTTTTTTGATACTGACCTTCCAATTTCGTCTAAGAGTTCATCCCCATCTTTGTCCCCATCATATGTTGGCAGATCCCTGGCTTCAGTCATCACGTACCACGGTGATCTAATCATCATGTTGCAATTTAGCATTGATACTTCATGCAGCCGATTCTGCCAATCTTCTGTTTCTTTGTCTGAATCCGAAGGACAGGAACTATCGTGCTCACATGAGATTCTCCCATCTTCCATTAGGTTTACCCTATCTTGGTCTTGCATTGTTATCTGGTAAATGCAGTCCAGCTCATCATCGTTGTCATCTTCGCGCACAAGTTCAGTGTAGCACACTCTCTCAACTAGATCCAGAGGAACTATAACGCGTAGAGATTTTTTCTCGAAGGTCATTTTTCGCTTCTTCAGGTTGATGACTCTATTCATATCTGTAGCCCAATCTATCCCTAATAACGCGGGGTAAGGTTTACTATCATCCACAATCTCTATTACCTCAAAGTCCATCTACGTGCTCATGCCTTCAATATCCACAGTTACCCCTTGCAGTCTTCCCATGGGCACGATCCTTTGTTGGTTTGCCATCTGTAATTGAATAGGAGACCACTGTAACACAGGTCGGCCCATTCGCTCCCAAGTCTATTTTGGTAACACGTTCGCATCCGAACCCAAGTCGAGGACTACCTGATCCATCTCATATTCATCAATTTGCACCGTCAGCCGCATTTCTCTCCCAGTATGCAAAGCATGCTTCCCCATCTTTCAAACTACACGCGGTTCCCCTGATCCTGCGCACCTAGTGATCAGCTCTTGGAGTCCTTTAATTGCCTTATTGTCTTGTAGTAGCTTCATGCATGTCTCTAAAAGGGTAGTAAGCATAGACAGATCCATTCCCGGTTCTGGTTGATCCTTACTACCTGAAGTAGAGGCCTCCTTGAAGCTCTTCTTAGCTTCCAGAACTGTTTCCTTTGCGGGTTCTGATTCAAGTTCAGATTCCTTCGTAGGGACCTTGCGAACCCATGTATCATCCTCGGGTTGCTTTCCCCTATCTTCCCCTGTAGTCGCGCCACCTCTAAGAACCATGTTCATGTTGGGGTCTTCTTCGTGTGGTTCTGATCTCATCATTTGGATATTTTGAGTTAAAGTAGGTTGTAGTACCCCTTTCTCATGCATCTGTGTGATCAATGTTGGACAATATACTGCTTCATGGTCAAACTCGTAATAATACGGACAACATATTCTAGCCAGATTCGTACAGTCTCGCGCATAGTGCCCGGGTCCTCCGTAGTTGCAGCAGATTAACTGTCTGTGCCCTCATCCTGGTCCCATTCCTCCTGGTCCTCGACCTCGTCCTTGAAATCCCCCTTGCGTGATCGCTATAGCTGGATCGATGCCTTGCATTTCTGTTTGCATTTGATAATCTGGGGTCCTATCCATCATTAGCTCATAGCTCCGACATGTCCACTCATCATGACCCACTGACCTACATAAATTATAGTACAGTTGCTGTGGAGTCTGGGTATACTTTTGCAAAAGGTGACAGTTGTCTGTCGCATGCTTTCCTCCCACCTGACAAATCACACACCAGAGTGTGGCGAGCACACTCAGTCCTGCTTGTGCCTCTGGTCTCAATGGCATCAGTCCCCCTCCCGCCAAATAGTTCACGAATACAGGATAATGATCCTTATCGTGACCTTGGCCTTTACATTTTATACACCACACTTCTTCACGTGCCATTGGCCGGGGTGCCCTATCCTGCTTCAAATTTTGCATCTCCAAGCATAGGTTTTGTAGTTGCGCATGGACTTGTTGAACTCCCAATCTCGGGTCTTGTATTGGTGTTTCGTGCAGCCTCGTCGCCATTTCCAATGCCTCTACTTGGGTTGAGAGCTTCTGTTGTGATAGTGTCGTCCTCAGGTGTGGTGTCAAAGACGCCACAAACCACGCGTGGTGTTGCGCATCCATCAGTGTCATATTAGCCTCATAGATCATAAATTTCAGCCTTTGATCTAGATCCCAGAGGGTTTCACATGGAAGCATCGCGATCTCCTTGAATTTGATGATCAACTGTGTCTCCGATTTTGGTCGGCTAAATTCTTTGTTCAATGCAATCTGAATTTCTGCTATTTTGGCATTTGGATGATCATTCGAGTGCTTGATATACCAAGTCAGCGCGCGATCCTATAGTGCACTTACCAATGTGGCCTTCTTAATGTTATCATCCGTAACCCCATGCGCTTCCCACACTGCTCTTAATACGAACCAAAATTGATCGGGATCTTCATTTCCTACTCCTCTGAATACAGGCAACTTGATCGCGCTCGCCATGATAAACTGCTAGTTTGGTGGAGGTAGAGTGGACGAAGTTGGAGGTGAGGAAGGTGATGGGAGTGGTGGCATTCGTGGAGATGATACCTGTGGAATGCACCGCCTGATCAAACTGACCACACTCCTTGGAGAAACCCAAGTGCGCTCTTCCTCACTTGCTCACAACGATGAAATTAAAGGACAGTTTCCTAACCCTTCGATCCCTTTGTAGACCCTTCCGCTCCATGTCGTTCCACTCATTATTGTATGCGCATCACCCGTTTTTCACACAATAGCATCTTAATCCAGGTATTCGAAGACTTGATGTACTTACCTCACGGTCCTTTGAGAAAACGTTTTTCTACTTCATTGTAGCTAACAGTCATGTCTATCACAAATTCAGTGATAAACCCTCCTATTATCCGATTCAGCCAATGATCTATGGCCCGCACGATCTTATCTTTAGGTGCCTCTAGCCTATGCACCAACTCCAGAGTCCACACTATCGGCTGATCAAGCTTGCACCTTTCCTAGCTGTCTGCTAGCCTCGCAATCCAATCATATAGTTCTGAAGAGAATGTCGTGAAGAAGACCTTGTGGATTTCTGTATATATGAAGCAATCCAACCACCTTCTCTCAGATATCTGTGGAGTTTCGTTCTCCTGTCTTACGAAATCATGCAACTTCTGATCCAACCAATCTTCAAGTTCTTTCCTCGTAGGGTTCCAGTGTTCTGACATCAGACATTCCTTAGGCAGATCCCAGTCTCGGCAATGCAACCATTTGTTGGCTTAATGGGGCCTCACCCAAGTTCAGAAAAGTTTAGCCAAATAAATCCCGACACTACCAACCCTTTCGGCAATAGTCTACGGAGCGCGGACTGAAGTCTCACCTGAGGTAGTATGGGAGGGTGCTGGAACTAGGTGTTCGCACCCTAGGGATGTCTTGATGTGGTCTAGGGTTGTGTGAATCAATCTTGCGCGCTGCATTACTTCCACGCAACTGCCTTTTTAGAGTGACTACCTTAGACAAGCACGAATGCAATTTACCCTTTTCTGTGCTTAGCATTATTATAGATCTTGTGTTAACTTACAAAGGCACTATACTTTTAGTTATCATTTAACATAAACAGATATGTGCATAATCATAAATCATGAACAGATGCATAAGCCAGAATATAGAAATAGATACTCAATATTCCAAAATCAATTTATCTTTATTAATGCCTTTTTCAGTTACAATCCACTTCCTACCCTGCGCACACAGCTACAGACTCTACCAGGCCTCCGCGCACACAGCTGCAGATCCTCTATCCCTACTACAACCCTCAACTTAGACATACAGATTTAGAACAATTGTGGCTGTCAACAACCCATGCACTATAGATCTACTTTAGTCCTCTCTAAAAATTGTCTTCTACACCTAGAGTCTTGCCTTATTTATACACTCTCATGGTCCGCGGACCATGGGCAGGCCGACTCACTTTCAATTATTTTACCTTATTTCCAGGTGGACTACCCTTTAACTTGACTCATTACAACTCACAATTCGCGCACTTCGCAAAGCCTTTACAATACCAATATCCCCAAAATTGTGGGCTTTAAGCCAAAAGCCAATTACGTAGGGGACCCGCTGCCCAAAAATTTTATGAGTGAAAACAATTTCTTTCATTTAGCTGGTACTTATTTTCATTCTCAGATTCGCTTAACTTCACAATATTACGCCCTAGTTCCAATTATCAGTTGTTACTATTCCCCCTCTTCATTTTTCTGCTACTTATTTGTTCTCTCAATCTTGTTTAACTTCACAATTTTTTGCTACAGCCCCAATTACCAGTTGTTACTATTTGTAGTGTGGAAACTCATGCTCACTAATTAGCAATTGAAAATATCAAAGCCAACGTTTATGGTGAGTGATGGAAATAAATATCTATATTCCAAAACCATCTTATCCACTTACTCCACATTTTTCTCTTGTTTTAATATCTTTGAAATTCATGTCATTAGAAACAATAATTTTTGATACATAATACCTATGAATTTTTTGTGATTTTGACAATTAGCTTAGAAACTATTAACAATAACTATAAACAATTGCAAATAAATATTCTGCAGAGACATGCTCAACTACCTCTACCACAAATTAGTTTGGTGACTGAGGTATCCCCCACCACTAAATTGATGTGAATTTGTTTTATTTTGATACGGGAGTGTGAAAAACAATGAATACAATTTGATTTATGAATAATTTGGCACACAATTTTCAAGATCATAGTACAAAGCTAATTTTCATAACAAATTCTAGTTGGTTGTGTACACATTTTTCCATGATTTCTGACAATAATTTTCGCCAACTAATGCTATTAATCATGAATTAATAGTTTATGCCAATAGTTCTATGTTCAATGTGTTCATCTATTTGTCTAAAACCAAATGATTTTGGAAGACAATTGGAATTTGTTGCTTTGTTTCTTCAAATATTAATGCTATTTTTTTTATCTGTTACCGAGTTAAGATATGATCTATGAATTTATTGATACAATAAACATTTTTAATAAATATAAATTTAAAATACCTAGTGGAATGTTAACTACAAGTGGTGAAATAAATCTCAAAAGTCAAAAATTATTTTGTTCTTTTATTTTTCTAGCTGCCACTGCTTTAATATTATCGATATATGTGTACTAAGTAGTGGAAATTTATATTAAAATAATTAAAAATCCATTGTCATCATGATCATTTTTGTATAGGATATTAATACAACGATACAAAGATATTGTGTGCATTTGTGACCACTTAGCTCTAATACAAAATGATTTCATTGTTTTGTTAATGTTTTATACGTGGCATCAGTTACTGTTTTTGCAATTTTCTTTGACAGAGACTAGATGCAAGGTACACAATGGACTCATTACATATCGACCAACAAAAAAAAAATGCCAAAATTGTTTACATTTAATATTGTAATGAAAGCCCTTAATTAATTGTCTAATAGACATTAAAGCATATCACCAAACATGACACCTATTTGTTTAATCAAGGAATATGTGCGGAGATATGAAACACATGGAGTAAAGGTTCTATTATCACTCAGGTTGTTCCCTTTGACTCCCAAGGGAATACGGCCGAGGTAACCACAAACCAATCTTTGGACTGCAGGTCCTAGCCTACCAGCAGTCAGAGAGGGCTCTCTCTTTAGGATTTTACTTTGTTTAAGGGATGATTTTAGGCTAGATATGATGCACATGGGTTTTGATTTTGATTGATGGGATGGTTGATCTATTCAAGGAGAGTTGGCATGCAAAGTATAAGAGGTTTCAAACCATTGGGCATGGAGTCATGACTGTGAATCTGAAGGGTGTGTTTTCATTGGTAGAAGACGGGAATATGGAGCAGGATAGCTACACATGGCACAATGATTTATGTTGGAACAAGGATGAAATGGAGGTCAGAGAATGAGAGGTAATTAAGTATCTCTCAGCCAGCCAAAGAGGGAAAGTGGATGAAAGATGTATGGGGCAATGAAGAATTCCCAGACAGCATTCATATAATGAAGGGAAAAGCTTAAACATGCGCAATTAAGAATGCATATTCATCACTAATTTCAGAGGAAAACATGGAAAAGCTACACGAATTGAGCACAGAGGGCATGAAAACCAATTCTGGTCTATTCTTTCTTCCTGCAACTTAGATTATGATATATATTTGGTACAGCTATGTATAAATTGATAAACGAAGGGAGGAAAAACTTATTGAACCATGAGCAAGCACGAGAATTCCATACCATTTTCTTTGGCCATTAAAATCACAACCAGCCAGTTCAGATGCAAGCATTCCAACAATCTTTGATTACAGAAGTTCTTAATATTTACAGTGCAACTCTCAAAATGAGAGATCAACCAAACAACCCACCAACCCCTATTACATTGTTCAGGGCTGTATTTATAGGCAAAATATCTACAAAAAAGATCTGCTAGAAGATCTTTAGGAAATAAATGCAGTTAACCTAACTTGTCTTATAAGTAATGAAAAATATCTATCTCATGCTGCGCTGGGGGCAGCTATTTCAAAAGTGAGGCTATCTGTCTTTTGTTGTTATGCGCTGGCCATTCATCATAACTGCGCATTGGTCTCTGTTCCACTGCTCTTGAGTGGCTTTACTGTGCATTACCTGTGGTCTGAGTGCCTTAAATGGCTTCACCGCTTTCTTATGGTCGATCTGATACTCTTTGTCTCTTCACTGATACTCTTTAATTGAATATGGGCTTCTTCTTTTCTCTGATATGCTAAAAACTGTTAAATCGCCCCTTTTATGCCCTTTCGAGGCAAAAATAATTGCTGAAAATAAAGATTCCCCATTTTGGCCTATTTCCTGTAGCGATGCACGATAAAAAAAAACTGCCTTAGAATTTTATTCCAGGCCTCTGAAGCATCAATTTCGCACTTGCGCGCTTTCCTTTCGGCAGATGACGTCAGCGGTACGATGGGTGACGTCTGCATGACGTCAGAAGTGGGACCCATTATGGATGATGACGTTAGCAAGGTGATGTGTCAAGGTGACGTGGTGCTTACGTCATGCAGGGGGGGAAGCGGTAGGTTGACGTGGCAGGGTGACGTGGTGCTTACGTCATGCAGGGGGGGAAGAGGTATGCGGTTTTTAGGCGCACTGCCTTTGGGCATGGGTGGTTTGGGAAGAAGGGGCTCTGCCACAGCTGGGAGGGTGACGCGTGGTGGGAGTACGACGGGAAAATCGCCATCTCCCAGACGCTAACCCCCGGCACATTGGGGCAGGAAAAGGCCCGCCCACCGTATATGTTAGGGCGTGCCAGATCTAATGGGCGACGGGACAAGTAAGACGGCGGACGGTTAGGGACGGGGCCCACACGTTGTTTTAACATTTGTTTATTCATACGGCGGGGGGTAAACATTAGAAATGTGGGTTTTTATGAGGTTAGGATTAAAGGGAAATGGTTGTTAGTTTAATCGAGGGTCAAACTAACTCTAGATTAGAACACAGAAGGGTTAACAGTAGCCCCAGATGGACCATTATTTCCCCGACTTAAGAAATATGGCTATAGTGCCAAGGGGTAGGGATATTATTATTTTTGGGGATTTTATATAGTTTCTCGTAGAATAGGGGGAAGGGAAATGATTTAGGGAGCTAGATAATAGGGTTAGATGTTAATACAGATTGAAAAGGAAATGTATATATACTAAGTTTATAGAATGGAAACTTAAGCATAGGGAAATGAATGGATTGTGTAAAGATTAATTTTACACAAGAAATGTGGCTTCTTTTCATTGAGGAAAGTCAAAACTTGACTTGATAT